>JAHZMT010004318.1:0-29549 GCA_027743785.1 Sinhomidia bicolor
ATTTTTTTAAAAAATCTAAAAAGACAAACTGTACTTGGCATATTATTTTATACAATAATTTCAAGTTTTCTTTTACAAGTAACAAGATGAACAACACAAAAAAAGTAACGATCGTCTATAATTTATTATTATATAATAATTATAATTAATACAGTTTGATACTTGATGATGATAGTTTAAAATGCTAAAAATGTATTTTCCATTTATTTGTAACAGTAGTAATAATAATAATAATTTCCATAATTTTTTTTACAGTCGTACGTACCATCTACAAGTCATAATATATAATAATGGGGATATAATATATAGTTCCACTCACAAAGTACTATTTACATTTTACATTTACATAAATACTTAATAATAATATTTATACTTGAATAGTTGAACATGAACATTACAATAATTTTTTTTTCGCTACGCTCATCTAAATCTAAACAAACTAGCTATAAGTGTGTATGTATGTATGTTTGCATGTACAACTTTGCAAATCAAAAGTACTTGTTCAATACTTTATTATTTGCATTACTTATTTTTTTAGTACAACAACAGGTAATAATACTTTACGTTTTAAGATCTGTACTTTAGTACATAATATGTTGTAATAATAATAATAATTTATTTGCTTTTAAACGGCTTAACAACAATTATCAAAAATCTCCGTCGTCATTTTTTCCTAGTTGCTGCTGCTTCATAGAAGAAAACTGATTACTCGCTACTCTCTGTCTGCTTCTTTCCTCCACAACATTTTTTAAAATTGAAACGCAGTATTAAATGCAAATGGTACAAGTTGAGGTAAGTAATAATAATAATACAAGTACGCACTAAAATACTTTTTCTTGTAAATATACTTGACTTACATGCTATTATATATACTTCAGATTTTGGTATCAGTTTATATGCATAATAGTTTAGTATTATTTTTTTTTAGCTTAGTTTAAAATTAAAACAAGGATTACCAGTATTCAGTTTCAGGCTGTAAATTTTTTTGCCTATGCATTTATCTATTTTAAATGAGTAAAATTAGGAGAAAGTGCCACGACTCGTTGCCACTCTGCCAAATTAGTTTTTGACAAATGACAAGTATATATCAGCATTATTTTATGGCAAGTCTAAATTTTCAACAGGTTGTCCTACCACTTTGCATTTATTTTAAAATTTGTTTTACAATTTAACAACTAGCATATAATTTGTGTTTATGTTTATTGTTATTTATTCCAAATTATGCACAACAATACTGATTTTAAAGCCTTTTACTGTTCTGAAAATTAAACAAAATTCTATAAAGTTCAAATTAAAGAGTGTATCCTTTTCACGCAGTGTCTCTCTAAACTGGTAAATATTCAAATAGTTTTGGTTGTTTCAATAGACCAATGAAATATATTGATCATTATAAGATTTACAAACTTGCGTTAATTTTTTTAGATGAGTTTAAGCAGGTAGTAGTAATTTTATTTTTATTTCTAGCAATTTTTTTCCAAGGGCTAAATGCTAGACGTATTGTTCCTAATGAGTTGATAACAATGATTATTTTTTAAGAAGTAAATATATATTCACAATAAGTTCAAATAGTATACTTGTTTAAGGGTATCAATAATTTTATCGAATGATTATGATGAGTTTTTAAAACTTTTATTTTGAATTTTAAAAAATTCCTATGCATTTTGAATAGAATGAATAATGTGAGCAGAACGTGTTTTCGTGCTCCACATTTCTGATGACGAGAAAGTAGTTGCTGCTGTTGTTATGAATAGCTAGAGATATTTTTTTGAAATTTGATCGAGTAAACTGCTTAAAAGAAAAAGTTTAAATGGAAAAGTGCTTAACAGTTTTGAAAAAGAAAATTGCCGAGAAATTTTTCTCGTTGTTTTGTATAATTTAAAAATAATGCTTTAACTTGCATAGGATTTTCTTTTTCTTCCTTTTATCTCACTTTGAAGAAAGCTGTTTGGCAAGTTCCGTGTATTTGATAAATTTGGAAGTGGGTGAGTCTGAGTTGTTGGCGGCGGCGGAGGTGGTGTTGTTATTAGCAATCTCTGTGCCGGCGGAAGAAACTAAAGATGATGGGATTGTCGTTGGACTTTTCTCTTTGATAAAGTGCATTTTGGCCAAGTGGTGACGATAAGCTCCCTTGGAGAGGAAGGGCGTATCGCAAAATGTGCATTTGAAAATTTGATCAGAGTTACCACCGGTCCGGCTGCCACTGCCGCCACCACCACCGTCTCTGTCTGCAGCAGTGGTTGATGAAGCGGTGCTTGATGGGGATTTGCTTGGAACATCTGCAGCTGCAGGCCAGCAGGGTGGCGTGGAAGACGCAGCTCGAGATCCAGGTGTCAATATTCGATCTGCAAGAAGTGCAGAAAAAATGAGTAAATTATAAAGTGGTAAAATTTCGTGAGGAAATGAGATTGAATGGAAAAGTAAAAACTTTTGTCTTGTACTTTTTCTACCTGGCGAGGTGGCATTGAAAGGTCCATCTCTGAAGGAATGATTAGAATGGTTGCTGTTTGTGCTGGTAGGCCTGGAACTGTTGGCATTTGTGGTGGACACATCTGTTTTGATATCACACAATTTTTGCAGCGCTGCCAACGGATGATGTCCTTGTTGACTGATGCCAGTGTTGGTGCCAGAACCTGCTTTGCTTCCGGAGGAGGATAGATGATCTGAATGATTTCCTGAGCCGCCGCCACCGCCACCGCCCCCACCACCTCCACTTCCTCCAATGGATTCAAACATGGAGCTTAGCGCAGACAAGCTGCTTTTGCTGCCCCCGTCATCTTTGGCTTGACTATTGTTGGAACTGTTGTTGTTCGAGTTGTTTGGCGGCGGGGATAAAGAATTGGAGGAAACTGTGGAGCGGGCCGGGGAAAGTGCAGGAGAGCAGCCAGACTGCGGCTTGGTTAGTGAAGTCTCCTCTGACTTGTCTGATGAGGAAGTACTTCGTGGTCTTTGGGATGAGTACTTGGAAATGACTTGACTACCTGAGGAAGGTGGACCACCTCCGAGGCTGCTGGGCGTCCCCATCATGGGAGCATCGAGAATCAATGGCTTCGTGTAGTCCACTGACTCGTCGATCCCTAATCTTTTGAGAATACTAAAAAAATACAAAAGTTTCAAGCTTACAAAAAATCCTTAATAAAAACATGATACTCGTAAGTCGGTATAAAATCATTTCCAAGCATTTACCTTGTTGCACCTAAACCAGGACTTGTACAATTTGGCGAATTTCCAGTGGGTCCACCCCCACCCGAAGAGTTATTGCTCGGCGTGGCTGAGCCTCCTCTATTTCTGTAGTCGAATGACTTTTCAATCATTTTCTCGATTGCATTGATAACCGAGGATGACTCGTTTCCTTTATTCCCCGGGTTATTATTCGTATTGCTATTATTGGAATCCTTGTTACTGCCGCCACTAGAAAGATCCTGAACTCCGGGAGGAGGAGACCGATTCTCTTCTGAGGTGGCATTACTAGAACTGTCAATGGAACCTGTGCTTCTACTGCTCACCACCATCGGTTGACCTGTCATGGAGTTTCTGCGACCTCCTCCTTCTCTCCCGCTGCCCATACCACCACCACCGCTCCCAACACCTCCAATCGCTGCCGCACCCCCAGTGTCACAAACTCGCAAATGGTCGACAAACATTGGAGCAGGAATCTTTTCGTTGCATTTCTCACACGTTATCTTAATCTCCTTTTTGCTCATCTCTGAGTTGGCTCTCTCCAGCTCTAACAACTTGCGCACTGGCAGACTCTTTTTGCGCTTTTCACGCGACTGACGTCGCCGCGAGCCTGATTCTGTAATGGAGCGCATGATGTGCTCTTTGTAGTGCGAGTTTTTCACCATGTGGTTCGAGAGCTCCTTCAACGAGCTGAAAGCCTGGAAAAGAATATTTTAAAAAGCAGCGCGTTTAAGCTCAGTTTCAAAAGAAGCCCTTTCATTGCATCCTTCCATTATTTTCGTTTCCGAGGCAGTTGTACAGTTTCTGTGAAAACATTCAAAGAGTGATTCTTAACAAAAGGAATAAATTGTTTTAAAAAGTCTGAAAAGACGGATTCTAAATGTTCTCCTCCACCAATCTAATTTCTTCACCCCAAAAAACGGTTTAACATAACGTATTACTATTTTACCTCCAGTACCGTGAGGTTTAAGAAAAGTTTCTAAAAAATTGTCATCGCTGAAACCATTTAATGGATGACTTTGAGCTGATCGCTCACCTTTGAGCAAGAGAGACGAGTCCTGTTGCTGCGATGAGGGCTGTTGAGGAGGCTGCTGCTGGGGTGAGTGTGACGGAGGCTGAGACGTAGGCTTCCCCGGGGGTGAAATGGAATTGACAGGTGGTCCACCCGGAACCCCATGTTTGGTCTCTTTCATGTGAGTGCTGAGTGCACTCAGAGAGGGAAACGTAAGTCGACAGCAGACACACTTGAGAACATCCCTTGTTCCACCTGAGCTTTGAGCAAGCCACTGAGCTTGCCAGGGGGAGCCTGCACCGGAGCCTAAAAGGCCAACAATTAATTTATTGTCATTTTCGAACTGTGGCAACTTTTAATAATTTAATATTTATTTTCAAATCATTTCTCTCTTACCCATTTTGCCTTTTCCTTTCCGCTCAGGAACGGAAAAATTAGCGGCGGCAGCTGCTGCAGCAGCAGCAGAAGTGGGTGGCCTACTCGTCAGTTCTGACATTTTTTCGAGTGCCTTTGAGCTCATGTCCGCAATCGGTGGACTTTTGAGACTCGGACTAGATCCGTTGTTCCAAGGCCCATCACTCCAAAGTTTGCTGCTTGGAACTTTGCGTGGTAGCCCTAGTGGGGCAACTTGAGGTGGTGGAGCACCCCCTTTGTGATGGTGATGGTGAAGGTGATGATGATGATGCGAGGAAAGCTTTTTACTTGACAAGTCTAGTGGGAATGATGAGTCTGACGAGGCAGCCACCGCTGCACTCGTAATGGCATTTACCACAGCTGCGGCAGCCATTGCGGCAGGAATTGGCAACGTTGGTGAGGGTGACGCCGCATTCACTATCGCTTTTTGACTAAAGTCCAGAACACTGCTAACGTTGTTTGTCGGCGGCCTACAGATTGCAAAATGACAAGTTGCTCTCAGTTCAAGCCATGCTAAAAACCCAAAGCTACAAAGTGACAACGGTTTATAGTTTCTTTCAACTTACGAGATGGAGCCTCTAGAGATCCTATCAGATTTTAGGTCAGCCTCAGAATCAGAGTCTGAATCATCCGACATGGCTGCAGAGCTAAGAGCTGCGGCGGCAGCAGCCGCTGCTGCTCTTCTCAGTGGCACTGTCTCTTCGTCTGAAGAGGAGAGATCTTCACATGAAAATAATCAAAGCAAAAATAGTCACCTTTCTAAATAAAATGGCTGCTATTTCAGACCAAAACTCGACATTGTTTAATTTCTCAACCTTTTGCTTTGGCATTTGGTTCTCCATCAACTTCCATTGGGATCCCGGCTGCAGCCGCGGCAGCAGCTTCGGCTTGTTCCAACTCCCCTGCAAAGACAAGACAAAAAACAAAAATATATTTTTACTTTCCACTTCCATTCTAACGAAGCATTCATTTTCTCTCTGCACCACAATCACAAAAAAAATCAACCCGTTAGCTTATTTTCTCTCTTGCTTCTTTTCCCCTACTTGACTCGTCAGTCGTGGTAACGTGGTAATTAAATCACGTTGGCCGTACAAGAAAAAAGAAAATTACATGCTCTCCCTATCAGTTCTCTCGCAGAAAGAAAACACATTGAATGGGATTGTGTGACTAGACTACTGCAAACAAGGAACCTGATCATAATAGAAGCCACCACATGCGCCTTTTTTCTTTGATGATGATCATCTTATTTTTTGCTAGGCTTTTGCTTTTCTTTTCTCTGCTAGTTTTGGTGCTGCTGATGACTGTGTGTGATCGAAAATAATATTCATGTCACGCGACTTATTTGCCCCCTTTTTTCGTTCCTTCTTCGATTTCACATGATCATCGTTATTTTTATTACTACAGTTATCATCACTTTCACATAAAATGATGACGACGACCAAGAGAAAAGATGCAATGATACAATAACGCGTTCTAGTTGCCACATGTAATAAAAATCTGCGGCATTATTGTCAAGTACATCATAACAGAGAGCAGAGCATGGCGCAAAAATAAATGGATTAAATAGAATAAATAAATAAGGGCAAACTGCACAGCAGTAGCAGATCACTTTATTGTCACCCTTTCTCTTCGTGAGTCAGATTATTGCTTATGTTGCCACTGATGTAAAAAAAAAGAGTTTTCTGGGTAGGAGCTACATGTACGGGTGGTAAAGTGATCTCATCATCATCACCTTGATTACCTATTATCATCTTCATCGGCACAATCGAAAATTGAGATCAACAGAAGGAAAAAATGGAATAAAAGAGGAAAAAGTCCAATCAACAAGATAAAATGTGCGCAAAGCTCATAAATCATCAAGGCACAAAACAAAAACAAGTGTAATGTTAAAAGCATCGGTATACATTTTTGGCGAAACAATGCAAAATTAATTTAGAAAATGGTAACAATGCGGTTATGAGATAACGAGGGCAAACGCTGTGGAAGAAAGCGTGTTATGTGATTTTGCTATTTTAGTATGCAGCCATGCAGGTACACACATACACAAGAATAAATAGATAACAATAAATATTAATTATTATGACGACTAACGTGAATAAAAGGAACAGATAGAAAGACTTGGGAAAAGTGGAAAATATTTTTGTGTTTAGTAAAATTAGCTTTTTTAATATTGTACCTATATATTTTTACATTCAATTAAAAATTAATGCATAAAGTTGAATGTAAAAAATGCCAATAAATATCTGTAAAGTTACCATTTTTTAAGCAGTTCATATTATTCAGATTGACAAAGACGTGACAAAAACAATTGACTGTTTTTTTTCTTCAAAGCAAAGCAAGAGGCAACATGGCCATTCAATTCATGATTGTACATTTGATGAGTTCATTTAAGACGGTGGCACGGAATAAATAAATGCTCATTCACTCTGCTCACTTGTCCTTTCAAACTTGGTTTTGTCCCCTTTTGCTTTTCGTCAACCACACACTCAAGCTCAAATGCTTAAACTTGTAAAGTAGCTCGCTTAACCTATCCTGTCTCGTATTCCGTCATAGCTCACAACAACATCATGTCAGAATCATAAAGTTGCAGGAATAAAAAAATGCTTCTTGTACTCATTGTTTTTCTTAAACTGTAATATTCCATCTAATACTCAATTAAAACTTATGAGGATACTTTTTTATTATTTTTATTATTCCACACATCATCAACCTCCACTACTGTACTGCCAGTTTAAAAAAATCTTTTTTTTGGGTTCAGTGGAGCTTCTTTTTCTTTTCTCATGTGACGATATGACGATAATGACAATAATAACTCAGGTGAAATCTAGTTTTGCTGACTTCTCCCTCACCAGAAAGGCATTCTCATCATCTTATTTTACTGCCACATATTTCACCGTCTTGTTCGTCTTCTCCTCCTCCTCCTCCATCTCCATCAAAGCTGGCCGAAAGACAATGATAAGCCATATTACTTACGATTATTATTATGCCTCTGCATACATTCGAGTGCTCTTTCATATTTTAGCATAATAATCTGTCTCTCTCTCTCTCTCCGCACATTAAAAGCAAGAGAGCAGTGCCCAACCAACACACTCTCTCCGTAATAATAATTATCATGATATAGCAATAACAATAATTAGCCTGTAGTATAAGTCAAGAGGAAAAACCACAAAAAATATTATTATCATCCTTCTCATCATTTTATCATGATTTTTTTTTCTTTCGTCTTCTTCGTCCTCCTCTCTGGTATTTTTATATCACTCGCATGAATTCATTAAATTGTGTGATTAGTACAACAAGCCATTGTACCGAGTATCTAATTTTTTTTCTTTCTGTCTCTCTCGCCTCTGCTCTCTACCACTTACTACGATTCTTCTTCTCATGATCATCATATTTATTAACCATCATCATTCCAAACCTGGTTCATTTCACATCATGTCCCATAATAATCATCCTCATGAAAATGATTCTTGTTGTGTTTTAGTGTCTTGTTGCCTTGTCCCTTTTCCACCTACCTAACAACGCAGCAAAATGGTATTAAATATTGTGTGTACAATTTTATTGTACAAACTGCCGCTGCTGCTGCTGCGTGAGCAAGTGTAATACTAATCATCCTCATCATGATTCTCATCAACATTGTCATGTGCAGTTTAGTTGTATTATTATTATTACTACAACTATTATTCTTGCTTTTATCATGTTTCTCTCTTGTCTTTTCCCTTGTTTCTTGATCCTCCTCCTCCTTTGCAGAATAAATGAGCTTGTATCTGAAACTTATTGCTGCCATGTTGTGCTGCGTTATTCCACCTTTTCTTCTTCAAGTTACACAACTCATGCACAAGCATCATCATGGCTGCTGCTGTCTCATCTCACTTGTACTACCAACTTGTCGTCTGCTTTTTGTACCTTCCAAATTTTAAGCCATCATCATCATCAGAAGGATGATGATGAGGAGGACAAGAGCGAGAGAGGAGGATGATTATTATGTGACATGAATTATGTCAATGTTCACAGATTCCTCAGACATCAGCATCATCATCATCATCATCATCATCAAGCACAACAGCTTACGCTCAGCAGCGAGCAAAAGAGTCAGGTAAAATGTTAAAGTCACAAAACAACCAAGACACAAGTCAACAGAGTAGAATAGTTTTTTATTTCTTGGTGGGAAGGATGGATGGATGTGCTTCTGCTGGGTTGTGTGATGGTCGTTGCTTTTAATTCCCTCATGAATTACCCTTTCTTCATCTCATCTCTCTCCCTCTTCAGTCACCAGTGCAGAGAGTCTCTTCCTTCTTCTCTCGTCAGAGAAAACTGACTGCCTGCTTTATTGCTTCTATATTACCACTTGCATTGTTCTTGCTTATTGCCCATCAACAAACAACAGCAGCAGCAGGTGAAGAAACACAAAATAAAGATGAAAATGAGAAGTTGTTTTTTTTCGAGAGAGAGAGAGAGAAAAGGGGCAATGAGGAAAAAATAGCATAACATTATTAAGGTCTGACAGGTGTACACATTATAAAATGCATCTAATCTAGGCACGTACTCATCATCGTCATCATCATCATCAGGAGACCACTCGGAAAACTACCTAGATTATGGAAATGGAGGAAATAAAGTGAAATGAATGCGCGCATATTTTTAACTTGTTTTTTAGACATGCCACTTAAACTCTTCTTAGCAAATAGGTACGTATATATATATACCACCATCCAATACAAAACTTGGTTCTGCTTCAATTTTCATTTTAAAAATTAAACGTGGCTTTGCCTTGATTGCAGGCATTTTTTAACAGACCTTTTGTCATCGTGACAAAAGGGCTTCTGTACAGTTGATGATTAGTGCAATGACACAAAATGACAAACGTATACACTTCCCTCCTACCGCGCAATCTTCATCATTTGCTTCTTCTAAAATAGGCAAAAACCCATTTGTTTTTATTTAGCAGGGAAATACACGTTCCCATTGTTGTTATTATTATTATTAACAATGTAACAAATAAAAGTCACAGTAAAGGCATGTGCAAGAACGCATGCATGCAACCATTTGTTGAATACTTTATTTTTTTCCTTATTGTGTGCGCCAGTATTGAACCTAATTTTTTTCTCTTTTGGCTATCATCATCATGATCATCAGAAAAGGAGGCTTGCTTCCCTTTGCTGGCTGGCATTGGCATAGATAATAAAAAAATATATATAATAATATTATGCTCTGCCTACTTGCTCTTTTTTAGCCGGATGACTAGCTACACACTTTTCTACTTTCACTGAAAAGGAACATGCTTCGAGTATAAAAAGGAATTCTCCATTCTGAGCATACATGCATATAATGCACTCACAATGCATGTTACATAATAGCAGCAGACAAGACAGAATATAAACAGACATGAAAAAGCCGGTATAAAAATATATTTATTCGATAGTGGAATAGTATAATGTGAAGTTGTGTGTGCTTACGTGGTGCTCGAAGCTCGCAGTGTTTGCTGCTGGGTTTTTGGTTTGGGTTTCTTTACACCAGCAAAGAAGAGCATTAGCATTACAAACCGACCACTGACACACGAGACCCAAAGAGTGAAGAAGAAGAAAAAGCTCTCTCTGTCGCTGGTTATCTATACCTAATATTATGCCTTGCTCCATATATACATATACACTTGCATCCTTTCCCTTCCCTTTCTACACTAGACACTATTTTTTTACTCGTTGCGTGTGCTATGCGCATTTTGTTCGCTTGTTCTTCTCCTTTCTTCCTCTTTCCATTCACCAACTTCTTTCTTGCCACCACTACCACCACTGCTGCTGTATATACTCATATATTTCTACATGGTATGCCTATATGAGCACATGTGCTTGCTCCTAGAGAAACAGACTCGTTCGCAAAAGAAGCTCTCCATTTCACTTCTTTTTTGTGTGTTCTTCTATCTGCCATCATCCTCCTCATGAATACATTTCTGCAGTTTGTTGTTGCTACTGTTGTTGTACAACGACGCGGCATGCTAACTTTTGCTGCTTTGCACTTTGTATCCACTTTTTCCACAATAAAAGTAATAGACGCGTCATCAAAGGAAACAAAATATTATGTAGCCATACACGAGGATTTCGTCTGCCACTTAATTCTGGTTGCCACTATTCCACGCTCCTCTGGTTGAAAATGTCTGTTGCTTGTCGCTTTCCACGTACGAAAGATAACAATGGGGAAACTTGCAAAAAGGTAGAGGGAAAAGTAGAGTGGGTATTGTTCATGCAAAAGTAAAAAGTACCTGGTCTGCGTACTGTATTCCAGGAGAAGGTGTACTGAGAGTGAGCATTAATGCTGTCATGAAGTGATGTGAGTTCTAGAGACAGGCAAACAAGCAGCTCTACACTCTCCTTTCGCTATACACGCTCTTTATTTTTATACGTATGGCCCATCAACAAGCGAGTTTGTACTCACATGTGCAGATAATTCCATATGCATTCATTCATTCATTCATTCTCCTTTCATTGAAAACAAACAGCCCATGTGTGTGTGTGTGTGTGTCGAGTCGACTGGTAGTAGTGGTGTGCTCTCTGTAACCTTTCTTTCTAGCCCCATGTTCCCATCCTCACACTTTTTACTACCACGACGACAACATCATGCTACATACGACGTTGTCGTCTCGTCGACGTAGACTGCAAAAGGCTCCTCACACAACTCACTCACTCCACTCATTCTTCATTCATTCATTCATCTTTCAACCACCACCACCACCACCAGCACAGCTCCAGCAGCAGCTGTCGAGGAGAATAACTAAAAAGCGGCAGACAAAGTAGACCGAGGCAAGACAACATCACCAACAAACCAACCCACCAAACTCGCAGAGGAGCAGGATGAAAATGGCAGAGAAAAGAGCGAGAGATGAAAAGGAAGGAGCTTGAGAGGAAACTCCAGTTTCGTCAGGAAAGGAAAATAATATAAAGCTTGAGAGAGAAAAGATCCGTTCTGGTGAGCTTCTCTATACAGCTTATACATGTGATCATGATGACAATGATGGTGTGTTCTTCTCGGGGAGAATTTTCTCCAAGTGCAAATGTGATGATGACGAGGTGATGGCTTACCACACCAAACCACCGTTTATGTACTTGACTTGTTACGTGTTCTCAAGGAAAATGGGAGGTGAGGATGATCAAGTTGTGATGCCCACGGTCCCATAACGGAATCAACACAAACGTCAAGTTTGTTTTGCAAAATAGAGATTGAGAATTGTCGGCGGAATAAATCATGGCACGGCCGCTTTGATGGTTTTTCTGGGGAACATTGAGACAGGTGTGCAGTAACAAGCAAAAAAGGTGACGACGAACTCTCTGGTCAAGTGCCAGAAGAGAGTTCGTCATTGTTGTAGTTTCAATTTTTTGGCAGATTCCTCCTCAACCTCAGCTCTATTCTCATCATCATCGGCAAACTAATATCGTGTATCATCATATTCATCATTATCATCATCCATGTAGCTATATATCAGCTTTTATGGTTTTTCAGTGGATTGGATTTGTTGATGCATGCACAGGTACAATAATAATATTATGGTTTCTTTTCTACCTGGTTTGCATGTAAAGTAGTAATCACCATCAACATAATATTTTTTTAAACTCTGACTGTATGCGCTACTAAAACATCATCATGATGGTTGCCGTCGTCGTCATTTTCATCATCATCAGCAGCACCAGCACCAGTTCAGCAAGGCAAAGCTGCTCTATTGCGATGGTAGTTTGTGAAAGAGATAAAAGGAGAATAACAGGAGAGAGGCTGTTCTTGTTTCTTGTTGTTGCTGAAGGAGTTGAACTTGAAGATATATGAAGGGGTGAAGATTTATGGGAGATGTTGATTAACAATTTAGGATTCATTCCAAAAACAAAATTCTTTTCTTATACATAATTTTCCATCTTCTTCATCTTTACAATGGATTAGTTACTAGGTACTCATCATCAACATCAGAAAGAGAGAGAGAAAGATGGTTTTTGGTGATCATAATAATAATAATAATAATTGTAATGATGATGATGGTCATGTATAACTATGAAATATGAAAATGATGCATGATGTTATAATAAATAAATAAATATATATATTTTAGGCGGTATATAGTCTCTAGTCATATCGCCATATCAGTCACTCGGTGCTCATCTTATACTGCTCATCGTCGTGATTAGACCCCCTTTTCGAAAAAGGCAGAGTGTATTGTACTCCTTGCCATCTCTCCCAAAAGATGGCTTACGACAACTCTGAGAAGGGGTGTACGTGAATTTAATGAATTTAAACAGAAAAATTTATACATTTTTTTATTATTTATTTATTTATTGATGTTTAGCTGTGAAATTGGATGAGAGGCATGTAGTGTGTTTTGTGTAGGTACACCTGTATGTGAGCACATATTACATGATTGGATCCATGTAATTTCTCACTTTGCCACCACCACCACCACCATCTCAACTGAACTGCATGCCACCACCAAAGTCAAAGTCATCAGCATCATTTTCTTTTCATGATCCACTCCACTCATCTCATTTCAATCAAGCGATTTCAGCCTTGCCTAGCCCAATGGCCAAAAACCCGTCGATATATTATTACAGTGGTGCCACATTTTCATAAGAGGACATGGCAAGAAGAAGAAGAGGACCAGACCAGAAAACAGATTACAAAAGATGGACAGGCGAGATATGGAATGATCAGGCATAAGTATCTACATAGCTAGGCATATAGGCACACAGCAGCCAGCGCACAGAGAAAAAAATACAAATATATTTTTTATGCATCAACATATTTTATACAAGTTTTCTCCTCTCTCTCTCACACAAAACAAAATATGTCGACTGATATTTTTGAAAATTTCATTCAATTTGGTCCGATTCCTTGTTCACCGCAGCAGCAGCATCGGCGGCACTAGAGATGTGCATACGAAAAAGTAAACTATGTAGAGTACATCCCTCTTTTTCTACATTTCTTATTGGCAGCGTGTTTTAGTAGACTTTTTAAAGTTTATAGATTACTTTATCCATCCAAGCCATAGTGCAGGCCGCACGTCGTTTTTTCCTCCATATATTTATAAAATATCGTGCATTATTTTTTCTCACTGTGAAAAATTATAATATGCGGCAAAATGTATGAAGAGGTTGATCAAGTAAGCTAGCTAACATGTTTGCTCATCGTTGTTGGTTCGTCAGTTTTTCAACTTGATAGTTCATTGTTCATCGTGGTGTCGTGCGGCAGTAAGTCAGTCAAGAAGTGACAGATAGACACATGCATGGATATAATACGGACCAGTCGAGGAGAGTTGAGTCGTCGTAATAATTTTTATGATTAGTCTCTCTTATTTTTTTTCTCTTATAATCTCTATCTATCTATTGAACGCAGCGAAAAAATGAAGGAATGATTTTTTGGTTGCCTTTCTATCTATCTATCCACCAAATGCAAACACAAAAGTAAATAAATAATGCAGCAGCAGCAGAAAAAGAGAGAGAGATTTTTTTTCAGAGAATCATGTGAAATTGGAATGTGCCGGTTTTTTTTGAAAGATCGTGCGTGCATTTATCATTCAAATTTGATTTCCAAATGCACACAAAACTCAAGTTATTAATGTTGATTTTTGAAGAAAAAAAAGAAGTTTGGTGCATTTGAGAGTATTATTGACAAAGTCAAACAACAATCTGCCATTTTTTGCTATTATCTCTCTATACGTACACACTACCTATCTACATGCTTATGACAGCTCAAATTAATTATCTCACTAATGAACCTTAAAATGTTTCTTGTTCTCTCTCTCTCTCCCGCACATCTCGTCTCGCCTTTTGTCTTCACTTCATTTCCTCTCGCCATAAAACTCACACACCTTTTCGTTTCCTTTTCTCTTGCCCGAAAATTCCTGCCAACAGTGTAACCCTCCACTGATCTAAAATGCTGCCGCTGGTGATGATGATGACGACGAGAAGAAGAAAAAGACGATAAAACATAATAATTATCATTTTCGTATGCTCGCAAAATGAATTTAGCATGTGCATCATCGTCGTCACAACAAACACCCGCCACCACATACTCAAGCGACCATGCGATGACGACGAAACGAGCCAACACAATTTTCTTTCGTTTAATTTCTCTGTAGAAAACGAGCCTCCGTTCTACTCCACTCCTTTGATCCTCCTCACCAGAATCAGCACCACCACCAAAATCCTAGATCTACAATTGAACTCTTATTTCTCTCGTGTTAGCAGTCAAACAAGTCTAGTTTGGAAGACAAAGCTGCAAGGAAGAAAGCATCCGTCTACATGCCCACACAAACAGGGAGAAAAGTTCATCTCATCTCTCCTCTCATCATTATCATCACTCTTTTATTTACGTAGGAGAAAAGCAGAAACACTTGTGCACTTTGTATGTATTTTTTGCTACTATAAAAGTGCATTGCCTTTCTCCATCTCTCTCCCTCTCTCTCAGTCTGTTTGTGTGTTGTTTTACAACTTCCTGT
Organism: Sinhomidia bicolor; assembly: GCA_027743785.1. NCBI lineage: Eukaryota > Metazoa > Arthropoda > Collembola > Entomobryomorpha > Entomobryidae > Sinhomidia > Sinhomidia bicolor. The sequence continues at coordinate 15,069 of JAHZMT010004318.1, forward strand.
TTTGTCATGCAAAAGTAGCGTGTATTCTGCTCACATTGACGGGCTTTGTATTTAGCATACCATTTTATCTGCGCTTTTTCAACAAATTCAATATGATCCGAATAGTACGTATACAGATGTGGGCACATCTACATGTACGATGTTTTTTCTGCAGTGCAATTTTCACTTTATTCTCGGGATGTTGTCGTTCATTCGTAGCCGTTCCGCGTTTGCCTCTCTGCATCTGATACGATTTGTGATGGCGTGCAAACTACAATACTTGTACCAGCAGCACCGCTACTACCACCGACGGTGAATTGTGTAAAAAGTTGTAAGTACAAACATCCAAGTCTCTCTCTTGCTTTTATTGTTAGCGCAATTTTTTTAGGAGTGTGCCATGTATCTGAAGACAGACAGATGGACAGACGACGACGGACTCGTGAAGAATGAATGTGAACAAGTTAAGTAAAATGTGGAGAACAAAAGTAAAAAAAAGTAATGCGTCACATTCCCAAGCATAATATATACATGGAGATAGGATGTACATTTTTATACCTATCTAATATATTATTATGAAAATTGGATATGTATTTTAGGGCAGCCTTTGCTGCAGTTTCATGTACTTTACTTAATATTTTTTTCTCTTTTTCCTCTTTTCTTTCCTCTGATTGTGAGTTGAAGCAGTCAGGCACACACACATCACCAAAATAATAAGAAGAAAAGAAAAAAGACGAAAAGGAGACTGCTGCTGCTGCAATGCATATCTCGTAGCAGTTATTGCCATAAAGCAAGAGAAAAAATGTATTTGTTGGTGCTGCCTTTTGCTTTTAAAAGAGCGAGTCAGAATAAAGCAAGAGTTACGTACGTCCGCCATAGTCCGTAAGTAATACACACGGATATATAATAATATAATATCATCATGTGTAGTTTTTATATATTAAAAACTTCTTCTTCTTCTTCTCTTCTACTAACTAACGAAGAAGAAGAGTGAAGTGAAGGAAGAAGTAAAAAAATAAAAAGTACGTACATACGTACACAGAGTACTAGCTGCTGCTGCTGCTGCTGAAGAGAGAAAAAAGGAACCTCGAGAATTTATCGTTAGTTCGGCGTGATTCGTGATGGCAATAAATCGTCACGGCAAAGCATTTTTGTGAGAGATTTGTAGCCCAAGCCCTCCCCTCAGATGCGGACTTTTGAGATTTATGTTTGACAAGTGACATTCTCTAGTCCCCCCCACTAAAACCAAACCAGCAAAAGAAGACGAAGAAGAAGAAAAGAGTGAGTGGTGAGCCAGAGCCAAAGTGAGAGAGAGAGAAAAGAAAGAAAAGAGAACACATAACGAAAAAAAAATATCAAGCAAAGCAATATCATCATCTCTCTCTCTCTCTCAGTCTTTGCGTTTTTATATATATCTTTTTTTTCTTCTTTGCCGACTTTTAGTTAGTTACTTAAAAAAGAAAGATGAAAAAAGTATAAAGCACACACACATCAAGTGCATGAGATGAGTTGAGAGAGTAGAGAGCAGTGAAATAAAGCAAAAAGGAGGCAGAAAAGCACACGTAACCAGCACACGGATGAAAAAAAAGCACGGAGCAGACCAACCTATTTTATATATTGTTACTATTATTATTATTATTATTATTATTATATATGTATGCCATCGTCATCATCATCAGCGCTACTATCACCACCACCACTGCCGTTCTCATCAGCAACGCTTCTTGTTCTCTACTACAGCCATCATCATCATAATCATTGCAGGAAAATGAGAATGGAAAAGGAGGAAAAATAGAATAAAAAAATATTGCCACGGAGAAACATAACATAATAATAATAGTACATATACAGGTATACTCTGCTTGCTATATGTTCGTCATCATTACTATTATTGCTACTTGAGTGCCTACCACTACTTGCACCATTTTCATGCACTTCATCATCATAATCGTAATGAAAAGTTGTGAGAAGAGCAGAAAAGTGTAATAATAATGAGCGTAGGTAGAGAACATGGAACAAGTGCCCATTACATCCATTCATGCACACAACAATTATTGCAATTCCGTTTTGTCTATACACCTTTGTCCCTTGTCTATGAGGACATTTAATGAGAAATCGTAGCTAGTGCACCAGCAGCATTGCTTATTTTATGAAAATCCGCTAAATTTGTACAAATCAATCCAACTGGTAATTAACCGTGCTGTTGACCGCGTTACAACAGAGCATCCGTCTAACATGACATTTTTTTCTATGACAAGAGTCACTATTCTATCATCAATAAATCAACTTGATTTTTTTGATCAAAATACCTAAAAAAAATTTTCAGTAAAGTTAATAGAATCCTCACGTGAAGTTTTGGCAATTTACAAAATGTAGTGAGATCGCCCACAGTGGGGTACATGCACTTGATATGCACGTCACGATGATCAGCTCAGCTCTCAGTGCTCACTCATCTTCTCAACTGACAAATATTTATGGAATCGTAAGCGAATGAGCAAAATTGCAACTTTTGCTTCATTACAAAGCAGCAGCAGCAGAGATGATGATAAGATTCTATTCTTTTCGCCGTTGAACGCGCTAGCGTCCATATATTATGATATTATTGATAATGATGATGATGGCGATAATGAATTAGAAAGAAAACCAATAAGTTGTTTGTAAAAAAGCTGTTTAGTTTATTGTTCTTGTTGTTGATATGCTTTTGTACTAATTTTTATAGGGTTTGGTCGAGAATGATGATGATGATGATTAAGTGCGGATGACCACTCACTCACTTAAAACTTGATCATCTTAATCATGCTCACGGTACGGTCGACGTTGTCGTCATAAATGATCAATATGTATTATGTTGCTGCGAGATGGATTTTTTTCAAAATTTATTTTCTATAATGCAGTACAATACATATGTGGACATTTCAATAGAGAAAAATATTTAGCTAATCTACAAGTTTATGTGCATGTGTGTCTGTGTCGAATGAGCAAAAGAAGACGAGGAAAAAAAGAAAACTCATAATTTACATGCCCATGCTCACAATGTACTACTACAAACGGACGACGCGACCGACCATCCCATTATTCTGGTTTTGGATTTATTTATTTATTTACGACCTCTGTTGCTGCTGACTACGATGATGATCATGCTCATCATCATCATGAAAATGATGTACTTTACTTACGTGAGAAGGAGTACCTATCATAAATACATTAAAAATATGAAGGAATAAATATGTTTTTTTCTTGAGAAGAGAAAAAAAATTGCTAATAATGATGAGGATGAGGAGGAGGACGAATAACGACCAACAATGATGACGAAGAAGAAAGAGAGGTGGTGGTGGTGGTGGAATGAAATGAGACGAAACCACGCTATCAAAAAATTGACTGACCATTCATCAATCGTGTGCATGTGTTGGCTTTGCACTACCTTTATACTAATTAATATCGGATTCTGGTCGCTCACTCGACCACGAAAAAGAAATACAAGTCTCACGGAGCCACTGTATATCATCGTCCGTCGTCGTCATCGTCATCCTAATCTACACAGGATTGAGGATGCTGCGTGATGGCATGGCATATGGGAGCAGTGAGCCGTGCCGTAATAATTTTTCTGAACGAGAGATGACTTGAAGTGAAGATGAAGAAAAAAAATTCCAAATCCGTCATAAATATATCTTTCTTTCTTTCTCTCTCTCTCTCTCTCTCTTCTTACATTTAAAACGGCTGAGCAAGAAAAAAAGAAGGGAAAAAGAGTGTACCGAGAAAATCTTCACACACATCACACTACACTCTGCTATCTATCTATCTCGCGGTTATTATTATTGCTGGTTACCACCTCCCCCTCCATAATACACATATTATCCACAAAATGATTTAATACACACATAACGAACAGGCAGCAGCTTCAGAGAAAAAAGAAAACAACAATTTTTTTTGTAACCAGCCAACAATATGCATAAATAACTCTTTTCTCATTTTGCTTGTCTCTCTGCCTCTTTTCGATGAATTCTTTTTTGTGCATAGGTAGCAGCAGCAGCAGCAAACACGAGAATAAAGTACACTTGCATATATAAAGTGCTCATAAATATGTTATTTTTCTTTCTTTCTTTTTTTTAAAAAAAGTGTACAATATTTTGTGGCCTGTCCGATATATACATACAGCGAGATGGATGGAAGCACAGAGCTAGTTGGGTATATTTTGAGATGGAAACTAGAAATGGACGGATGGATTGCTGCAAACTGCTAATAATAATCAGGAGTAGAAAGGGAAAAGAGATAGATGGCGAACAGAAGGAAGGGCAGAGATAAATACTTGAAGTTGACATTAATGTAAAAGACGTCTGATGTTGATAATAATAATAATAATGTATCCTTCTGCTCATCTCATCCGCATCACACATGACAATGCTGATCAGGATGATGAAGATGATGGGTTATTGCAACCAGCTGTCACAGTACTAAATAAGCAAGAATGATAATAATACGTACAAGCATATATACATATTTATTTTTTTCATTTTTTACAAAATACAGATGAATGGGAGTTTACGTGTGTGGATAATAATGTAAAAATGTTATGTGTGGAAAAGAAGAAGGAAAGAAACGGAATGAGTTTAAATATTTTATAGAAAAGACAGATAAATAAGTTTGTATTGTGAAAGGAGGGAAGACATACATAATATATTAGTCATGATATATTATCATTATTACTAGAACGCAAGGCAAGGCAACGCAGCAGGCAGAGCAGCTGGATGAGTGTCAGAGAGAAGAGGAGAAAATGGAACGAGTAGCGAGAAAGAAGAAGGTAGTTTCTGGTCGTCACTCGTCTTCTCTTCTCCTTTTTCCAAGTCGGAGGAGAGAAGTCTCGTCGGATGTGAAATGTGGCTATAAATTGACTGATTTATTTCGTCTTTTCCAAAGAAAAATGATACATATTTACCTCAAACAATATAATATTATAGAGGAAAAAATGGTGAGCTGACGTGATGTGCTGTTGTTGTTGCTGTTGTGTGTGTTACTTGTTTCCTTGTGCTGTAGCTCAGCTCTCTCTCTGCTCCGCTTCGTTTGCATAAACATACTGCTGATTATTAGCTTGCCTTGCTCCTTGCCTTGCTTTGAGAGAGAAGAAAAAAGAGTGTTCAAGAAAAAGAAGAAAGAGAAAAGGCTTAAAAACCGCACACCTACGTGAGACATGCTCTTCTCTTCTGGCTGGACTAAAAGTTGACTGACACGGTGGAGAACAAGTCAGTGGTAAAAAATGCACCATATTTTATCCAGACTTCACTCACTTTTTGAGTGAATTATTGTACTAGGGCAAACAGTAAAGTGCAGGACAAGAAAATGAGATGAAGTCGGTGGCGCGGTGGCGGTGCTGCTGCTGGTGGAGTGCGATGTGTACAAAAGTGAATTTTTTTGGAGAATAGAATGGCAAGTAAGCAGCAGAGTAGAAAAAAGAGTGAAAAGTACCTACCAAACTTTGTACATACTTTTTGAAGCAGAGACAGAGCAACAAGCAAGCACGCAAGCATGAGGGTGAATACCGCCTTTTGAAATAANGAGTGAAAAGTACCTACCAAACTTTGTACATACTTTTTGAAGCAGAGACAGAGCAACAAGCAAGCACGCAAGCATGAGGGTGAATACCGCCTTTTGAAATAATAATAAAAAGTACTTGTATGCTAATACACATAACAGATAGCATATTAGCATCTTTTTTAAATCTTTTGCCTTGCCAGCCTCGCAGTGTATTATTACATTAGAAAATATAGAGTCATATTGTATCATATTATGTCATTTTGTGTGTAAGTAAATATAAGCGTATCATTAACAAGATCATCATCATCATCATCTCTCTTTCTATCGCATAACCAATATCAACGTTCTATAATATATTATATCACACGCCTATTAAAGTTTACGTGTGGGGAAGGAAACAAAAAAGGGGAATCACTATAAAAAAAAACAAAACAAAAAAGGGACTCGGCAACGATGGTAATAATAATAGAAGAGCCACGTCAGCAATTTAAGCCATTTTGTATACTAGCCATGTAATATAGTTAATAATATGATCCGATGAAAGAGTGAGAAATGAATATTATATTCTGCAGTTACAAGCATTAGTTTGTAGTTTGTTGGATAGAAAAGTTGGGGCAGCCGAGTGACAAAAAGGACAATGACGAGAACAAAGTGGATGATGAACACGGGAGCAGAGCAGCATCAGCGCTCACTGGAAAAGGCTGTCCGCATCCTATTTTTTCTCTTTGATAAATCCAGTCTCAGCTCCTTTTTGAAATTAGTGCCTCGAGCAATAATATTAGATAGAGAGAGAGAAAAAAATGAGAAGGATGTTGTTGTAGATGATGATGATGATGAGAAATTTATTTATTTGTACGTGTTTGTAAGACAAAATACATGACAATGACTAAGCGAAAGGAAGACAGTCACCAGAACGCAGAAGGATTGTTGTGCTGCTTTGGTTCTGCTGAAGGCTGAGTGACGGCCACCACTGCCACACCATCACCTTTATGACGCGCTGTTGATTGACAAAAAGAAATCATCGTCTTTTCAGCTTTAACATTTCGACGACACCATCGCCATTTTTCTTTTTCGTCTCCAACACTCTAGAGCAGATACATTTCTAGCATAAAATATGCTTGGCGGACAATTTTTCTTCCCTTTTATATTCTTGTAGAAAAAAAATGTAATGCAATATAGTAATCCTTCTCGCCGTCTTGATTTTTTTCATCATGTTGCCCTGGAAAAGATGACAGAGTTGGATTGACATGGTGGCTGAGGAAGAGAGAGAGAGAGAGAGAGCGTCAAGTGAGTGAAGAAACACACGGTGTTGTTGTATCGTCATCCTCGGCATAAGAAAATGAAAACGAGAATGAAGAAAGGAGCGACAGCAGCCAAGAATAGATATTCAGCGTACACACATCACCGTCATCCTTCTCTTCTCTCATCGACAAGTCAACTCAAACTCACTCACTAGATGACGATGACAATGACAATAACTGCATCTATCAAAAATACCTAATATAGTGTAATGCATACGGGGCGCAATATATTATTATTATAAGCTGTTATACCTAACCGAACCAATCATCCGAGCAAGCGTCAGAAAAAAAAGTCTTTTTGGTGTTCTCTCCACCAGCGTAGCAGCAGCACATCACACAACACATCACATCACATCTCTTTTCTTCAGCCTCCTCCTCTCTCTTTGCGGACTCCTTCTATACGCATATATGCACTCTATTATGTACATAGACTACACATGAGTTGTTCTCCCTTTTCCTTCTTGCTCATCATCCCATCACTTGCTCCTCACAGTCATGTTTGACGAAAGTGACTGACTACTGATTTGTGGCTGATGGAATGAAGGAGAAGGAAGAAGATGGAAAAAATTCCTCTACTATTTCTTGTGTATAGAATCCTATGCATTTATATATTGTTTACCACGCAGTAAACTAGTACGCCAGAATACCCAAAAAACTATCTACCAATCTTTTGCCTCACCAGCAAAGAGAGAGAATGAGAGAGAGCGAGAGAAAAAAACACAACTCGAAAATGGTTTGGTGATATTTATTGTGAAAGGGTTGTTGAAGATAAAGAAAATATACTGAGCTTTGCTTTTTGGCATGACATGATTATTGCTACACGAGCACAACGTGTGTTACCTATATATATATTTTTTTCACTCTATATAATAAATACATGTTATATTTATACCAATCCATCCATCTATCTGCTTACTACCACCCTTTCCACCGTGTTTTGCCATTATCAGGATACAAGGCAGCACGTATTATTTTTTTTCTCAAAAAAAAAATACACACTACCCAAATAAATGTGTGTGCCTACTTGCCTTTTTTTAGAGAGAAGTAGTTTACTGCTTGATATGTAATAGGACATAATGTGAAGGCACTTTATTGATACGTATGAATACATTTATATTTTAGCTATTGCCGCTTCTCTCCTAATACTTGCTAGCTGGTCTGCGTTCTACTTTGACTCTGACTGGACCCATATCAACTGAATTGAGAGGTACCAGCTGGAATGCACTGGAAAACTGGTACTTTACTCATGATTTGGCTGACTGGCGCTGCTGTATCGGTTTATTATGATGACGACGACGACAACATACAACAACACAACAACGAAAAAACGGCTGCGATAGATAGGCACGTGAGCTATGCCTACAATATATTTACCATCAGCACACTTTTAGTTAGTAGCCATTATTGCTATTATCGGTACGAATTTAGGTAGGTAGTTAGTTAGTTAGTTAGTGTGTAAAAAAATTTTGGAAGATTTTTTTTTACATTTATCCATCTCCTCCTCTCTTCTTCTCTTTGCATTTCATAATATTCTTAGGCAGCCACACAACACACATTACAAACGTGAGTGCGTCGTTTTGGCTGGGTTTTTAATGTTGAAAATGTTGGAAAGTTGCAGTTGGATTTTTTTTAGTATTTAGGTATGTATGATGGGAAGTACAACATAATATCCACCAGAGCAGTGGTGGTGGTAGTAGCAGTACAATAACAGGAGAGAGAGAGAGAGAAGGAAGGATGGAGATGGAAAAAGAGCGCATTTTGGTGTGTGTGTGTGCATGGCTTTAGTTAGGTTTTGCTGTGTGTGCTGCTGCTGTTGTGTGTGAGAGAGAAGAGGAGAGAGAGAGAACAGAGAATGTGGAGAAAAGCCATCAAAGCTGTCACATAATTCACCGGGTTTTGAGTCTGCGATTCATCACGGGGCGACTCTCTCTCTTCACAAGAAGGCATCAAACGCTTCCAAAATATATAATTCTTACCGTTTCTGACAACCCAAATGGCCCTGCTCTTTTTATATATATCTTTCAAAAAGCAAGCAAAAGGCAGTTAGTAATAGCCGAGAGAGAGAGGAAAAACTTGGTAAAACTGGTGAGCAGTTTATATAGAAAAAAAATATAATACGTGTGTACATTTCTTTCTACCAAAAAACTATTCTGGCAGCAGCAGCAGCAGCACCAACAGCACATAATATTTATACCACCGCTTTTTTGTCTATCCATCCGCTCCTTACTTTTGCTTTTTATATTATTATTATTTTTATTATACATATTTTCTTTTCTTTCCAATTGCTTCTCTTTCTCTCGCTCTCCACTCTCTAGTATAAAACGTCGGGACCAGGCAGGCGGGTTATTATTGCATATGGCCATCAAACCTCCACCATCCGCCATGTCTATAATATATCCTCAGGAGGGAGGAGGGGGGTGCCCCGGCGTGACTGTAAATTATATCTTAATGTATGGATACGTTAAAAAGAGTCCTGTGTGAGCAGTAGAGAAAAAAAATGTATAATACTTCACAACTAACTACGAGCACTACTATTACTACTAACTAATATCATAGCAAGTCGTTGTTGTCGTCATCACATAAACCAAAAATGCAATGCAGAGAGCCGCGCATCATCATCATCATCTTATCATATCATATCATGGAGAGATAGATAGATAGACATATACACAAAAAAAGTAATAGTAAACTTGGTAAACTACTTAACTATAATCATAACTAACTACTAAATATTACCACTACCGCCGCCATTAGAAACATTAAAAAGATGAAGAAAGGAGCAGGAGAAGAAGAGATGAGGAGAGGAGGAGGAGGAGGAGGAGGCGGCGGCAGTTGAGGAAGAGAGAGACGAACGGGCATATTACCATTACCATTATTATTATTGCCCTGCTACATACATACACCAGCATATCATCAGCATCGTCCTCATCGCTCGCTACCAGTGCTTTGCTTGGAAGGAAAGAAGAGGAAAATATTATTATTGTTGAAGAAGCAGCAGCAGTAGATGAGGAAAACGCCTGGAAATGAGTCAGTGAAGAGCCTCTTTTGCTCCTTACTTTCTTTCTCAGTAAAACAATGTAGCAATAATGATATCACTTTTTTCTATAATTCTTTTTGAAAAACTGCAAAGTGTGTGACTGACTGTTGTTGTGGTGATGAAATACTAAAAGCGTCATCACGCTCGGAAAAATATAAGAGAATAATTCTTCTTTTATGGAAAAGGACATTTTTATGAGTGTACGCTTGGCTTGGTTTACTTACTCACTCTCTCGCTAGAGGAATGAGAGAATAAGAAAAGGAATAGGGAGTAGAAATAAAAAGAAATGTAAAGAAAAATGACTTTGTATACATTACACAGCAGCAGCAGCAGGTATGAATTTTAACATAGGTGTCGTTTGCCCATAATGTAATAAGTATGCACCATTATTATCCTCATTGCTGCTGCTGCTGCTGCTCCTTGTCGTATTTAATGAAGTCCTCATCATCATCACATCACCCACACCAAACCACCGCACCGGAGAGAAGAAGAAGAGGAAAAATGAAGCTTCTTTCCTCTCTGTCGTGGCTCTGAATGTTGCTTGATGGCATTAGTAGTACAATCTTGTTTTGTTGCTCTTGCCTGCGATCAAGATGATAATGATGTTTAGGTTTTCTTCTTCTCCTCAGTCGTAAGCACAAACAAAATGTAGAGGAGCTAAAACGAGAGAGAGAGAGAGCCGTTTACGATTACTTAAAATGCCCATTACACTCCACTTGTCTTAATATTAGTAAAGCGGTGCCAGTGGAGTTGAGCGGTGGTGGTGGTAGCTTATATCATGATGCCATAATACTCGTACTTTGTTTCGAGTGGAGCAGCACCAGCTTTATTTTCTTAGCTTTGATATGATACTTTTTTTGTAAAAGAGGAGGACGACTCCTTTTTTTCCTTTTTTCTCACAGGCTAAAGTTGTTAAAGGCTGGTAATAATCTGCCATGCTCCTGCCAACACATAACATAAAGAGTTATAGAGGAGAACAAGAACAACACTGAGCTTGATGCTGCTGCTACTGATGGTGGTGGTGGTGATGGTGGTGGTGGTGGTGTTGCTAGTAATAAGCAATGCGTCATAATATCAAGGAGACGGCAAACGAGAGAGAGAGAAGGAGAGGAGACGTGATATTGTGTCAAATTACTTGCATGTAATTTATTATCAACATTAGTTTGCATGTAAGTAATCCATAATAATAATGGTCGGCAGGTGGGTGGAATGTTACTTCTCTCTTGTATGCTGTTGTAGATAGATAACAGCAGTTCCCATAAAAAAATTTTTTTGTGCATACCTACATAAATGCATACCAGTACCACAGAAGCAACATTTGACGATGTCGACGAGTTTACAACACGACACGTAGAAATAAAATAAAAAAAACAAATAATATCGCGATAGTAGCATGGTAGTGGCGGTGGTGGTGGTTCTAGGGTAAAATGCGAGATGGATGGATTGGATGGATAGATGAATACTCTGGCAGTGTAGCGTTTTATTTTTTGTGAGTTGGGCGCACACTATAACTAATTTATACAAAAAGGAATAACTACATAGTTGATCACTACGACGTTATGTGCTAGTGCGGATATTTTTTTCAAGGTATTTATATCACATATTTTTATTAGTGCTGCTGCTATTACCATTACGCCATTCAAACAACAACAACAACAGTTTACTTGTAATACTTTGGAGATTTGTGAGTGGAAATCGAGTTTTGACTTGACTTGGCTCTGTTGTCTGGATGGACTGCTGATGGATGGCCGGGGTGGGGTTTTGCCATTATTATTGCGTCATGCAGAAGCAATAATATTCATCATGTTAGAGCAAAGCATATAAAATGTTTTTTTCGTCTTGTTGATCACCACACCACCAAAGAATAAGAAGACGCAGCCAAAGTGGTAATGGCAATAATAATAATAAACTAAAAAGTAAGTAAAAGAGATGAAGAGAAAATATTTTTACGTACATGCATACTCTTTTTTAATAATAATATTACTACTACTTTGATTTTTAATACGCACACACATTAATATACATTCATAATGAATCTAATATATCATATTTTTTATACACGGCTTTTGTTAATTTCTCCGACGACGACAACGACTAATAAGACGACTGCTCCTCTACAACCAAACTTGTCGTGGTGGTGGTGGTTGGGTTTGAGAAAAAGCAGTAAACCAAGTATAATGGTATTTCACACAGGACACAAAACCGTAATGTATCATAAAAAATGATGTTGATGATGATCGTCATGAATATAAAAAAAATATTTTCTGACTGCTCTGACGATCATGATGGTGGCAGTAGTGGCTTCAGTCTCATTTGGCAACGTGTCTAATGGCCGTACAAAGTTTTTTTTAGTTTAGAGTACATAACACAAGTATAGGTATAATAACATATATAAAATTTATTTTTTTGATGGATTCCTAGAAAAATAAATATATAAATGTTCTTTTCATCATCATGTGAAAAGAAGGAGAGAGAGAGAGAAAGGAAAGGAAAAAGAGAGAAGCTCATGAGTTGTTGCTCATAATATAGCCAAGTGTCAAGCCACGTATAATAACCATGATTTGTGATTATGATTAGTAGTAATATTGATAATCATCATTTATATTATTATTTTTGTACACTCATAAATCCCCGCACACACGACATTCACATTTCTTGGCTCGTTTGATAATGGCTGGAATGGAAAGGACAGTCATTCTTTTGATTTACTGAAGTTGGCTTTTTTTGTCAGCAGCAGCAGCAGCAAAAGCGGTGGTGCAGAGAAGAGAAGCATGGTAGATTTTTTTATGTGGTGCACACAAGCACAGTGGATGGATGGAAGAATAGTAGTACAAGTAGTTTGTTATAGTAGTCAACTAAACTCAACTTGTAAAATAATACGACTTTTTTACTCCCTACGAAAACTGACTGGTGAGTAGTAGTAAAGAAGTGCAGTAGTGGTAGTACAGTGGAATAGTGAAGCCCGGTACCACCCGCCTTCTTCTTCTTCTTCATCATGATGATATCATATAAATACCATGTATGCATGTATGTACACATATATATTCCCCTTTCTTCTCTATTTTTTTTCTCTGGGATAAGAAGCAGATCCGAAAAATCTGACAGGAAAATGTAAAAAGTAAAAAAGAAGGATGTGACATTAGCGCCGCGTACACATATTACATTACTACATTAAGTTAATGCTCCTTTTGCGCTTTATTCTCGAGGAGGAGACAGTCAAAGTCAGGTTGGTTGTTAGCCATGACGATGATAATAATAATAAAAATTATGTATCTATATTTATATGTATATATTTTTATGTGAAACTGGCAAAAAATAAGACGGACGACAGTACTACTGGTTGTGTGGTGCTTCTGTTTGGTGGTATGGTAGTATAGCAGTGCTGCTGCGAGTAAATTGAAGGAAAAGGCTCGTTGAGCAAGTGAGAAGGAGAGAGAGAGAGAAAAGCGGAGAGAGAGAGATGAAGAGAAGACGAAGAAGGAGGAAAAAGACATAGATCAGTTTGAGCTTGACTTTTTGGAATCTAAATTCCATCCTGTGATGACAAAGATGTATGATTATTACACGTAATATTGACGATAAAAACGGGTTCAAAGCTCACATATTCTTATTAAGATATTTTAGGAGAAAAAAGAGATATACAGAGTAGGCGCAGGCAACACACACGTCCAAATAATACGTTTGCATTATTGAAGTACATTTTTTACGCTGAAAAAATATGTATAAGAATGAACGACATGTTTTAATGGCTTGCTGCTATTATTATTATTATCATTAGTACTACTACTAGTGCTGACGACGACGACGACGACGATGATGATGTGATGTACCACCAAAAGCTGTAAGAAGAACACAAGACGAGAAATTTTTGAAAGTTGACGACTCTCTTTTCAATGATGGCAATCACCCTGATGATGATCTGGATGGATGAGTGAACGAGAGAGAAAGAATTAGAATAGATGACGACAAGTTCATCTGCTGAGAATAAAAAAGAAGAGTGTAATGTGGAGCGTGGTTGTTGTTTGTGGCATGTACGTACAAAGCTGGTGCGACGCAGGATTTTTTTGACTATTTTACTACTTACATCATCATCGTCAGCATGCATCGCTATTTAAGTAAAGTGCCATGTCGTAACCATTAAAACACCCATATTATTATTATGCAGAATAGGAGGATTACAAGAGAGGGCACATTACATCGACATGACACATTACCACTCTCTATTTATTGTACCAACCAACACAACAGCAGCAAACCGACTCACTGCATTATTATTGCCATGCTGATGAAACGGGGGAAATTACCCCTTCTCACAAAATCTGTCCAACAAACAAATCCGAGACACTTTTTTATATTTTTCTAAAACCTCAAAAACCTATCAGTCAGTCGTCACCAAGTCAAATCATTCGTCGTCGTCGACGCTTTTTATACAATAATAATAATAAAATAACGAAATAATAATACCACCATTTCGTGTACCAAACTACCTAGCCATCTCTATAAATAAGCCATAAAAATTGGGCACATCCGACGTTTAGCTTTTTTTCTATAAAAAAATGCGAGACTAATTTCAAACCTTTTCTTGTTCAATTCCAGTCTGAGAAAGTGAAAGAGATTGGTGCTGGTGGTGGTGGTGGT
>JAHZMT010004319.1:0-10694 GCA_027743785.1 Sinhomidia bicolor
TTAATTTCACATCATTCGCTGTCTTACTTGCCTTTCCAGCAACATTTATGCAAGGTTATTCGCAAAGTGATGATATTTCAATAAACATACTTTCTTTTGCAAAACATGAAACACGACCAAGACCGATAATGCTTCTTACAAAAAGTTCATGAATTACGTTTCAACTTTAGACCTTTTCATCATTGACTCCAAGACACACTAGAGCAGAATGCGATGGTTGCCGTACCGTTGATTAAAACTGGAAACAAAATATTATACAAAAGAACAACAACGGCATCAGCAACTTGCTATGGCTTCATCATCATGCTTCTTTCACTCACTTTTTTTTATCAATCTCCTCCACCGGGCGGGGAGAAACACTACTGCGATTCCAAAAAGAGCAGAGTTGAGAAACATGCGACGGTGATGTGATGATGTGGATCCTCTGCTCCGTAACAACGTGCGAGAAACATGGAGAAAAAAAGAAAACCACACCGTGCCAGTTTAGTCTCACAAAAAAGAGAGCACAAAAATGATTAAATATTATTAGTAGCCTTCCATGATGAAAGTAAGGCAGGCTGTCAAAAATAACTATAGCCCGTAAATTTGGTAAGTAAGCTGGTAGTAGTAATAAATAATGTTAATAAATGATGATGTTGTAGTTGTTAGTTAGCTTTTTCGTACACAAATCAATACATACATTAATGGATAATAATTATTATCATCAGGGTTTCAGAAGTACTACCTATTCTGATTACTATTGCATCACTATTCACCTCACCTGTAGACTATTACATATTATTCGACTATACACCTACTCATCCTCATCATCAGCGTGCTTGATGCGCTTTTTACTTTTATTTCCTGTTTCCTGCATGGTACTTGCGTACATGAGGGAGGAATTCTAGCTTCTTTCACCAGTGCTAGCGGGTAACAAGAGCATCGAGAAACCTGAACAAAGCTTGTGGATAATCATGCCCCTTGCTTGTGCTCTCACTCGAAAAAGCTTCTCACAATAATGATGACGCAAATCATCATTCAGTGAAAGGTGAGCAGGGAACACGGTAAACGGAAAGCAGAAAGGAGAAAAGTCTGGAAAAGTTTGCTCTGTTTTTTTGGCTCTTGTTCTCGCGTCTGGCAGAGTAAGCGCAAGCGCTTGTACAATAGCACACATTTTCGCCTGCTATTTTTCCTCAATTGTGATTCTGCCGTGGTGCGTTTGTTACATGATTATTTGTTATTAGAATACACACCTGCTGACACTTGAAAAGTTTTAAATGCTTCCTTGAGAGTACTTTGCATTTCCGTTGGCAAGAGAAAAAGCGGAGGTGAAAAATGTCGCGCTATTCAATCAACGGACTACTGAAGAATGGCAGTGATGAGCCTGAGGAAAGCGAAGGGACCCCTTCCACTGTCAACTCTTCTCCATCCACACTCACCACTTCAAGTTCGTCAATGTCACCTCCTCCCCCTCACCATCACCAGTTTCACGGTCACTTGCTCTATCCGAGTAATCACTCACATTCCACCAACCAACCTTACTATCTTCACCATCATCATCACCACCACCCAATTTTCAACTATGACCAGCAACTTCACATTGTTGACCCAGTGAATCACAGTTCCTCGCTAAACTCCAGCCTGTCAGTGTCCAGTTTGGTTAGTGGTCTTGCGGTGAACAGTAGCAGTGCCAATAGTAGTAATAACAATAATAATGACACTTGCTCCCCACCGTCACCTCCTTCACCAGTAAATTTTCAACCGCAACTGGATGAAAAGTCGGAATTTGCACTGTCAACAGCAACAGCAGCAAGTCTGTCCAGTAATGCTTCCCCCGTTTCGGGCAAGTTTGGTAAGTTAATAATCAAAATCTAATAAAAAATATTACATTATTTCATTTGGAAATTTCATTAGTGTGCCAAAGCTAATTAAAGTGATGGCTACATTTCCTACATAGCAATATAATAATAATGAGTGTCCCGACCATTTTTTTATGTACATACAACAGCGCATACAAGCTATTAAATTAAATATGATGACAATATAATAAGTATACGTGCCATGTGCCTACATGCAGTTAGGTATATTCGTTAGAATATAATGAAAAGTGACTATACACATTTTTTTACGATTGAATTTGATTTGTGCAAACACAAATATTATGAGCTGGTGCAGCAGAAGAAACGAAGCAAATTGCTTTATTTCATTAGCAGTGCACTAAGCCACTAACAAGCGAATTAGTGCAAAAGTAAAAATGTGTACGCCAACTTCTTTCTTTCTTTTTTATACGCTGCCATTATTGTCCACTTAGTACTTCCCTAACTGCTCATATTATTTTTTATGATAGGTCACCAAACTTAACGACAACCTTAATTATTATTATAATCAAGAAATGTGAAAGTTGACACCATTTTAATTCAATCGTTTATAAGCAACATTTTTTCATTTTTCCATCGCTGAGCCAGCATTCAGCATACCCAAAAAAGTAGAGAGATGTGATGATGTATTAGTAGTAGTATTTACACGGCATTATTAATTTCCAATGTGAGTTGAGGTTTATTACTCAACCAAAAAAAGTAAGCAAAGGGGGAAAATGCAGAAAAAAAGGATTTTAAAGCCGTAGAAGTGTTGCAAGTAATGGAGTGCTGTCGCTGTCTGTATTTCATTCCAGCATTTCTTCCAGCTTTTTTTTACCTGCAGAATCAAGTCGACAAGAATCCAAGTAGGTAGTCCGGATATGCATAATAATAATAATATATAAGCGTGCTTTTGTCACAGTTTACTAAGTCGATGAATCCTTACATAATTCCAAAAAAATAAAATGAAGGTTGTGTGAATGCTGCTGTATTGGAGAATACAGGAAAAATGCTGTAAATCTACAAGAAATTGAGTTCAACAGAAACATATCTCGTATGCAAGCTGTTATTTTAAAACTCCAGAGGTGTTAATATCTTGGATGCATTGCTCCTTTTAAAGATACAATAATTTTTGGTGTAACGTGACTTTTTAAAACATGGAATGGTGGCGTTGAAATCTTTGAGTCGTTGAAACTTTATGTATTTTGTTTCAAAATCGTTAACGTAGATGGCTATCATCATCATGCACACAGTCCTCCTCCACCCGATGAGTCCTCACTAAGCCATTTAGCGGCGAGTGGTACTGGTGGCGAGGAAAAGTCAACGTGTAGCGAGTCGCCCCAGCCTTCGAGAGACTTGAGTCCAACGGGCTCTGTGGGTTTTCCAACGCTGAGCTCCTCGGCAGGGCAGGTTGATAGTAGCGAGCTGAGAACAAGCTCCTCTGGCAGCAACAACAGCACTGGCAAGCGCAAGCAGCGAAGATACAGGTGTCAAGTTAATCCGGGCAATATTTGCATATTTGGTTAGGCAGCTGTGTAATTGTGCTTTTTGAAATTCAGAACAACTTTCACAAGTTTTCAACTGGAGGAGCTGGAGCGCGCATTTCAGCGAACCCACTATCCAGACGTTTTCATGAGGGAAGAGCTCGCGCTAAGAATTGACCTTACTGAGGCAAGGGTACAAGTCTGGTTTCAAAATAGGTTTGGCGACATTTAGAAATGTATACTATGTAGTTAATTACTGCTCTGCGAGAGCACTCTGTACACTAAAGCAATTTGGTGGTTTCAGACGAGCGAAATGGAGAAAGCAGGAGAAAGGTCGAATGTTGTCTCCAACTCCACCATTGATGCACAGCCATTCTCAACTTTCCCTCCGTGGACCAGGTATTCCATCTGATCTAGTACTTATCATGACTTGAGTTTCTATTAATAATTTATGCAGGTAATTGTTTACTCCAGAGTTTCTTTCGCGTTGTTTTAGAATCCTCTCCGTCACACGGTTCACCTCCACTGCATCCCTCGCTACACACCCAGCATCCTGATGGCCTTCTTCTTCATCCCCATTCTGACCCCAGTTTAGCCCACCAAATGTGTGGCGCAGGTCAGCCTCCTCTTGGTCATCACAGCCGGGGACTGAACCCCTACCTGGGATTTGACTGGTCAGCCTCACTTCTCTCTGCTTCCGTCGCGGCTGCTGCTGTCGCAGCTTCAACGAGTCCGATGCCGATGCCTCTGTCGATGCCAACACCAATCACTTCTACTCCACGAATGTCCACGTTTCCTCTGAGTCCACCCCCTGGATGCTTTCTCGGGCAGAGTGAGCACATGCACCCGTACCATCCAAATAATGGCATCTTATCACACCATCCACACATTGCTCCAGCTGTTGACTCTGACCCCTTGATTTCTGTGGGATCCACGTTCCTTGGAATGGGAAATGGCTCCTCTGTTGGCTTGGGAGGAGGAGGAGTAAAGGAGGAACACAACCCGGCTAGTAATACTGATGACTCGGACAGTGTACTCATCCCAATTCATGTGGACCGAGATTTGTAAAGCTCTCGATTAAATGCTGGTCATTCGATATTATAACCCCAAATATTATCATTAGGTACAAAGGATAACTGTGGGATCCACGTTCCTTGGAATGGGAAATGGCTCCTCTGTTGGCTTGGGAGGAGGAGGAGTAAAGGAGGAACACCACCCGGCTAGTAATGCAGATGACTCGGACAGTGTACTCATACCAATTCATGCGGACCGAGATTTGTAAAGCTCTCGATTAAATGCTGGTCATTCGATATTATAACCCCAAATATTATCATTAGGTACAAAGGATAATGTGTCAATAAATGGTCATTATGGTTAAGACGAGCTGTGTGAAACTGGCAACAACCCTCATTTTGGGGCAAGTTGAAACAAAACGTTTGAGATTTTTTTACAGAATAATATTTTACTGTTGGCAATTCTACAATTACATGACACTGTTATGAGTACATGGGCCCTTCTAGGAAGTCAGGCAAGTTGTCCAGTCTCGGACACGCATTTCTTGCGTCATAGTCTTCCATGCAAACCAAGTCAGAGTACCTCTCTGAAACTTGCCTTTTCTTGCGCGCATTGTCCTTTTTCGGTCTAGGCAAGTCCCAAGGGTAAGGCGACTCTAAGCGGCTGTAGATGGCACAATACGCCACAGAGTCCATCAGGTCGACAGCATCTCCCAGAAATCCGGTGTAAATGTCCGGTTTCAATTCTGTGACATTGAACCTGCAAAATAGCATACAAGCTTAACGTTAAAAAAAGCAAAACTGGAACCATTTCTGTATATAACCATTGTGTCTACACTTACCAAATGTCGTTGACGCCATTTGTAAATAAAGGTAGCATAACTGTGGCGAAGCGATGGTGGTCATTAAAGCTGACGTCAAAGTAACGAAAGCATGCGGAATGAGCGTGAACAAAAACCTTCCACACGGTTTCCACAATGGGCTCGTTTGCCCTTGAGCTTTGGTCATGGCTAATACTCAGCTCCAGAGTTTGGTCAAATGTTCTAAATGATCCGTGTGTCTGTAACAAACAGAGTAAGATTATTATTTTTTATATAAGTAAGTTTGAACTTAATTGAGTGATAAAATATTTTGTGGAAACTAACAATCGGAACACTTCCGTTGCAGCTGACATTTGCCTTGCCAATTCTTTCAACGAATGGATACGGCGCAGTGTTGTTGAGACAAGTGTTCAAGGCGTCAATGATTCTTTCCGAAGTGGGGAAATCAAGGTAGGGGTCCATGTAGCCGAGATAGTTCTTTTGAAGAGACTCGAAAGCGCCCACGGCAATGTCGTAATGCTCGTCGGTAACGTAATGGTCAGGACAAGCCTCTTGCTGGATCCGCTTGGCGATTTCTAGAAATTCAAAAGCTGGAGAGTACGCCACGGAGTCAATAGCATTCATCTTTTTGGGTTCCCTAATTCCTAGTCTCACTTGTGCTCGGAATGTCATTGAATTCCAAATTTCAGCATTCATAAGTGGTCGTTCAATGGTGACCACCAAACCGTGATTCTCGTCATCGTCCGTAATTTCAGGCTCGGTCTTGTTCGTGTCCTTAAAGGGAACCGGCTCCAAAAAGAGTCCAGCACCACGCTTGAATTTTCCGTTGGTCTCCCTCCGAGTTCTCTTGGGNAGGGAACCGGCTCCAAAAAGAGTCCAGCACCACGTTTGAATTTTCCGTTGGTCTCCCTCCGAGTTCTCTTGGGATGCCGCTTTGTCCCCTCAGCGCAAACATTTTCATCCACGTCCTCATCCCTCAGATATGGCTGGCATGATTCAGGTGACATGATACTATCATCGTCGAAGCAATCCTCATCGACTAGTCGATGTTCTTCAAAAGTAAAGTGCTTGAAAAGACAGTAGCTGGTCACACTCGAGTCTAGACTAAAGGGCTTCATGCATATCTTCTTGTGCGGTATTCTCCACGCCTGCCCTCCAGTCGTGACTACAACGGGGAAGCCAGCAGGAACAAAGTAAACTGTGGACGGGATCTCCTTTGCGCTGAAATACTTGCCTCCAATCGAGCTCGTGCTGGGATCGAACACAACGGCAGAGGAGGAGGTAGATGACTCCTCCAACGGTGACATCAGTGTAGCTTTACGAACCTACACACTTTTAAATTGCTCAGCTACTGACTTCAGACACAAATTAGCGCAATGACTAGAGTTTCAATTTGAATTTTCATGAAATACCGTAAAGTTGATGTCAACGCATTGTCCACTGCTTGCTCCAATAACGGCACTCGCCCTTTCACAATCTCGTTGGTAAAATGCCCATCTATAGTTTGAGGAGAACGGGTTAGGCAGAATGAATGAAGTAACGAAAATGAAAATGAAATTTTTCAGCAACAACTCACAAGCCCGTGATGCAGGCACAAGACACCTCCAAACTGTCAAAGACTGCACCCCCACCACACTGATCTCCACGTAAGGTAATTGACCTGTTTTCACCTTTTACATGTAGCACTAGCTCGGGAATCTCAAAAGTGAACACAACACCAGCAAATATATTAAGCAGAGCTGAGGCAGCCACCAGAAATGCCTTGATTCTCTGCATTGGTCCCAACGTTTTTATGATTTCACCTTTTACATGTAGCACTAGCTCGGGAATCTCAAAAGTGAACACAACACCAGCAAATATATTAAGCAGAGCTGAGGCAGCCACCAGAAATGCCTTGATTCTCTGCATTGGTGCCAACGTTTTTATGCAAAAAGATGAAGGGGCTAACAAATAAAATCATGGAAAAACGCTCATACCTAATTAACTGTGTGCTATCAATAAACGCGTTATCGTAACAGGTACAAAATGACTAATAAGTTTATTGGGGATAAAAAGTTCAAATATTATAAATGAGTAGCTAACTTGGAACCATCATGTTGCTCTTGATGAACAGTTTCACAACTTTTTATTTAGCACTTTTTGTACAATAGACAATAAATCTCTACATGCATAGGTACCTATCTTTATCTTCAATTTATTTAATTTTGTATTGCACAAAAATAAAAATTTTGTTTTTATTTTTGTGCATAAATAATAGTGACCATGAGTCGGAGTCTGGCTTGTGTGCATCACCTTCAATTTAATACCTCTAGATTCACTGTCGAGGTATTCATAATTCAATTTCAATTTTTTAAAATTAATGAGATGTAATGCAGTTTAGAAGGCGGCTGAGCAAGCTACAAAAAACTGATGATGAGTCAAATAGTTCAATGATGTGGAGTTAGCATGCCAGTTATTTTGTAAATTATGTAAAAAAGTAAAATGCAGTCTTCGTCATTACATATGTACCTTTTACTCCACATTTTACTTTATTTTTTTTGCAATAAAAATTATCAATACGAAAATTATTCAATCAACAATTTTACAATAAGTTTAGGTAGTTGTGAAACGGTGGTGGTTTATAAATACCAAATGGTTTTTTTGGATGCTCGGCCCAACGCGAGCATTAATTTTTACTCACTAGCGTAGTAGTAGTAGCAGTAATAATAATAAGTTAACATAAATAAAATTATTATACTTTGCAAAACAACATAGGTGAACATTTCATGTTTACATTTAAACCAGAGACTTTATCGTGCTGTTACTACAACCTTAGCCACTGCAACTTTTCTCGCTGCTTCTAGTATTCGTTTGTATAATAAATCTTATCACATGAACATAAAAGTTAGAAAAACGGACAACGTAGCTTGCGTTACGACGACACATGAACGCCAAATCATCGAAACTCAACAAAATTGAATATTCTAAAAAAACGGTAATAATGGTTGACACTGATGACTGTACAATTATTGATGATTATAGCCTACAAGTCTACAAATAAAAATTAAATCGCTGCTGTATGTACATTACTTAGAGTTATGTGTACTGAGATACATCACTTTACTGAGGTGGTGCGGTTCCAGGAAATGCGGCTTGTGGAATAATATTTGCTTGACCTGGAAGAGTAAACTGTGGTCTAAACTGAGCGAGGTTGGTGCTGCCCAAGGAGCCTCCGTTGTACCCTAACGGGAAGGAACTGCCAATTTGTCCTGCAAAATGGAGAGGTAAAAATAATAATTTCAAGGTCTATGCAGAGAATGCCTTTAGTTAGTACACAGAATTCAGCGATTAAAAATGTAAATGTACCTGTAACAGATGAGGTTGCAGTGCTGCCACTTCCGGCAGACGTGCTAGCAAGCCTAGACAAAATTTGTCGCTCAGACATTTGCAATCTTTGGGCTACTGGAGGAATTCTGGCCAATGTAGCTGGCAGCCTACTCACGTCTGATTTCATGTCAGACAACAGCTCCTCCAGTTGGTTAAGAACCTATTCAAACAACAAATTGCCTCATTAGTAACGCGTCAGTTTAAAAAAACGAAATTCAATTAGAAATGACAAAAGTGTGGCTCATAAAAGTATACCTTGTGCAAAACTGCATTTGCAGGCTTGTTGCCAGCCAGACTTTCCTTGGCCAAGTGCTGATGTGATTCAGCCAAACATTCAACTTCTGCGAAGCGGGAGTTGAGTGCCATTGACATGGTGAGTGGTATCTTGGCTGAGGTTTAAGTAGGCAGCTCTTCGCAACTGCTCTTCAATCACCAACGCTTGTTCCAGAAGCTAAACAAGAGAAGATAAAGGTAATATAAATCAATCTCGTGATTACCAATTTTCATAAATCAATCAACTTGTATGGTAATTCGTAATTGCTGTTAACTAACAAAATTATATTGGCGTACCTTGAAACGTCGAGCCAAGAACTTGTTCTTAATTTCCAAAAAGTTGCCCTTGCCCATGTCCATTTTGAACGGCTCATTAATAATGGCATAGCGAGGATCATTTTGAATATCTTGCCAGCGCCCATATCCATGATTCACCACTCCAGCGAGGAGCCAGTAGTCGTGTCGTCTATGCCAGATTTCATATTCTCGTCCAGGTACAGCGGCTTTCTCTTCGTTCTGCCACAACGTGTGAAGCTCAGTGAAGCCTCCGTCGGCAATGTTAAACATGAACTTTCTCTTCTTTCCAGGCTCATCTGCTTTCGGCTGATCCTTCTCCTTCTCATCCGTTTCAGACTTGCTCTCTTCCTTCTCCCCCTTTTCACTCTTCTTCTCCTCCTTCACCTCCGGCTTTGTATCCTTCTCCTCAGCAGCGTCAACCTCCATTTTTGACTCCTCCTTTTTCTCTCCTTCCGCTTCCTCCTCCTTTTTGGAAGGCGATGCCTTTCCAGCCTCCTCTTTCTTCTCCTCCTTTTCGTCAACCTCCATTTTTTCTTCCTTCTTCTCCTCGTCCTCTTCCTTTTTCACCTCGTCCTTTTCAGGCTTCTCTGTCGACTCTTCCGCAGGCTTATCTGAGGCTCCTTCCTTTGTCTCCTCTCCCTCTTCTTTTGGCTTTACAGCTTCAGCCCCTTCGGCTTTGCCGTTGGTCTCTTGGTCTTGAGCAGCTGCTGCTGCCGCCTCAGCAGCCTCCGCAGCTTGCTTCGCCAACAGCTTCTCAATAACCTCGGGCATGCTGTACAGTCCATTGATGTGCTCAAACTCCTGCACCTTCTTTCTTATCAGCGACATGACGCCGATTCTGGTAAGAACGTGCTGACGACTAAGACCTTCCCTGGGAACACCATCCGCAAATGTTTCAGTGTTGTCTGCGCCCGGCTCGCACAAATGCCGCATAAACAAGGACACGTATGCTTTGAAGCACTTTTCAGATTTGCCACGCAGGTCACGAACGAGCCATTGAGTATTGAAGGCGTCCTGAGGTGGCATTCCATACCGCATAATTGCATTCAGGAAAGCCTTGCGTTGACGTGCGTTAAATCCAAGGACCTAAAATATTATTATTGCAATTTCAATTATCTACTAATGAAGATCTTTTAAATTGCAAGTAAAACTTGGAGAGATTTCTCGTATTTTTGTTAGAACATTCCTTTAACAAGGCAGTTCAACCTTGCAATGCACTGTCCTAATAACGTTCTTTTTCATTTTCTGTTTCGTTTCAACATTACAACTGGAATTTCGACGTTGCAACGTTTTTTTTAAATTTAAAAATTGCAACGAAACAGTAAAAAAATATGTAGGGTGCATACTAGAGGCGCATTTTTATTATCTAATTTACCTCAATGTTGCCACCAACCCTTGCCAGAAGAGGTGGTAGTGGTCTGTCTCGCTCTTCGCGTCGCTCCATTCCCCGTCGTCTGCGTCTAGTACCAGCTTCAGCTAAAAAAAATAGAGAGAAAAGAGTGGAGAAGATTAGAAAAAGATTGTCTAGCGTAATGTATCATCTTTGATCTTAAAATACAAAGATTTGGATGATACTTTTCAAAATGAGAACTTACTACCGTCATT
>JAHZMT010004320.1:0-16353 GCA_027743785.1 Sinhomidia bicolor
GGTGGTTGTCGATGATGATGTGTTTGTACATGATGCTTATGTGCTTTATTACAATCACTAGAGTAGTACTAGTAGTGAGTGATGATGATGCTCTTGATGGTTTTGCTCTTGCAAGCATCATCATCGTGTGGGTTAAATGTACGTACGTTATGTACATTTATAAACATATGCATTTATGTATCCGCCTGAAGGGGAAAGGGTAAAATTCTAATTTCCACTCTCGCACTCTCTCTCTCTCTCTCTCTCTATCTTTCTCCCTTTTTCAGGAGGATTACTCACATTGCCTTGGCTGGCGTACGCGTAGAGAATGTTGTCAGAAGTTTGGTTCATGAGACTGACCGGCTCACCGCTTGTGATCATGTTCCATTATCTATGCTCATGTGATGATGATATTATTATATTTACCTTATTCCTGTTTAAAATTACTTTAGGCGCATAATAACATATTGTATCATCCTCCTCCTCCGACGGTGACTCGTCATCATGATATGATGATGATGATCATGATCATCATAATAACCTATGCATCATATCATGAATGCATGCATGCATGAATAGAAGAAGAAAATGTGTAGCAGCAGAGAAGAGAGTTTACTTTCTTGCGGCAAAAAGCAGCGGTGGTAGCAGCAGCAATGAACTCCATTCTCTATTTCACGATGATGATACGGGATATCACCCTTTAACTTATTTTGTTTTTGATGAATGAACGGATGGATGAGTTTGTCTTGGTAAGGTTGCTGCTGCTGCGACC
Organism: Sinhomidia bicolor; assembly: GCA_027743785.1. Classification (NCBI taxonomy): domain Eukaryota; kingdom Metazoa; phylum Arthropoda; class Collembola; order Entomobryomorpha; family Entomobryidae; genus Sinhomidia; species Sinhomidia bicolor. Next base: position 752 of record JAHZMT010004320.1, read on the forward strand.
AGAGAGTAAAATTACAAATGAGTCTAATTATATCTCCGCCAAAGCTAACAAGAAATGAGGAAAATATAATTAAAGTGGGTATTTCGGTACTAAAAAATAGGACAGCGCAAAAAAAAGCAAGGAAATGATAATATAAAATACAGCTTGTCTCACATGACCCCATATTGATATTTTTTTGTACTTTAGCTTAGGTGCATATTAATGCTCGTACATGGCTTTGGCTTACACTTTGCCATACTGTAAACTTGATTTTAAAGAATTTTATTGCTGCTTGATTAAAATCAATTAATCATTTTATGTTAATTTTTTTTAAAACAAAAAAGAAGGATTTTTTTTCAAATGGAATAATTATAATTTTAATCGTTTCTCTCTCTCTCATTTTAATTATCCCCTAGATTTTTTCTTCTCTCTTTTCTGCATAAGCTGCAAGCAAATAATACAGTTTATTCCTAATGTGCACTTACAATTTTAAAAAGCTTTGATGAACCTGATTTGCATAAAATGTACAGTTTTTGTTGAAATAAAAGTTTTACAGCGAGGACGACGACGACGACAAAGGTACAGAGAGGAGGGAGGGAGGGAGAAAAAAAATACGCAATGTTGACGATAATAATGTTGGAGTGTGGTGGTGGCATGACGTGTGAGTCTTGAGCCTGAAAATAAAATGTGTGTGCCCCAACAAAATCCTCATTTCACTGCAACATTTTTTTAATGTGTGCGCTCGCTTGTGTGTGTAGCTGTTGCATAATCCCTTCTCACTGAAAAGCCGTGCTTTTTCTCAGAATAATGTCAGCAGCCGTATTCTAAAACAGCACGCGTTTGGAAATCCATCCATCCCAAGCTACAAACATACATACATCACCCACTACTGCTGCTGAGAGATACACAGAAAAACAGAGAAAAAAGGCTTTTGTAAGCAAACGTGGTTTGTTGTTGGTTGACGTTTTGTATTTGAAAGGGCGCACACACACACACTTTTTTTGTACGCCTCCTCTTCCGTACTTGTTTTATTTTCGGTGTCAGTCATGATAATTGTTATTTTAATCATATACAAAGTAAATATACATACACTTTCAACAATTTTCTTTGTTTTCATCAGAATTTTATTTGCCAGCAAAGTAATAATAATAATGTTAAAAGTACACGTTTTTAAATATTTACTATACATTTCAATATTAAATATTTAAAAAAATATTATTTATTATTATTAAAATGTCTCGACAAAATGTTACCATCATTATCAATCTCATCTCTGCATCGTCACTGTGTCGTCTTTGCAAAGCATCGCCCTGTCCGAGTCCGAGTCCACCACCACCGCCAATGTTTCGTGAGAAATGGAGAGAGAGAGAGAAAAAAACACAAAATAATAAATTATTTGATTCCGTGGAACTCCAGAATGATGACGATGATGATAACATGATGATGTTGAATGTGTTTCCTAAATACATCAAAATCACGTTGGATCACAATCATCATCATCAACACACAATGTTAGTAGTAGTAATGTAATATGTAGATGTGAATCTCAGGGCCAGTGCAGCAACAGCAGTAGTGGTAGTCGATACCTACCTAATAATAACAAGTATGTAGGTAGACAGCACTTTAGGTAGTATGATGGGCCTACACATTATTATAGTTTATCATATCGTATCACATAATACAACAGCATGGCATGATATTATTAACAAGACAAACAAGAGAGAAGAGAGAGGGCCAACAAAGCCACGGTGTCATTCCTCACTACTGCACTGTAATCTGCTCTTGCTCTTTCTTGCTGCTACTGCGTTTTCCATTTTCGCTTTCTTTCTTTCTCAACAACTGTAATATGGAAATTACATAATATATACATAAATATTAGTGCGCGCACATCATAAAATTATGTACGTTGTTCGCAGCACCGTTTTTAGTAGCATTTCTTACGAAATGAATTGAAGAATGGCCTGTAAAAGTAAATATATAAAATATTATTATTATTATTTCTCTATTCTATCGTTTCTCATTTGCCATTTATATGCCGTATAGTACTCGGTGGTACTGCATGTTCTGTTCTACTCAGCTAGAACAGCAGCAGCAGCGGCGACGAACGAGGAGATAGATGAGATGATAATGCTTGGAATTATTCCCATTTCACTGGGGAATACGAAATGAAGAAAAGGCATAGAAATATTATTATAATTATAATTACTTCGACTACAACTAGCACCACCACTACTACCACCGCTGCTGCTTCAGCTGCTCCTCTGTTAAAAACTACAACTGCTGCTGCTGCGACTACAACTACCAACTTCTCTTTTTTTTGCTCCGTGCATGACACCTTGACATGATGCTATGTTCCCTTGTCTGATTTCGCGTTCAAAAACTTACGGCCTTACTTCTCCTCCTCGCCTCCTCCGCGTATAGAAGTAGACGAGGAAAAAAAAGCATGAAACTACTCGTCAGCAGCAGCAGCAACGGTAACACCAGCTTTTGTTCATTTGCATTTAAAATAGGCTGTGTGTCTCCTCCCGCTGTTTAAGCCATGGAAAGTCATTACTCTAATAATATAATCAGCTATAATAAACTATATATAATATGCACATATGTATATACTTAAGTATTGTATATGCACTTGCCATGGTCATGTCATGTCATATAGGCATGTATTCTTGATATAAGAATGAATCTAAGCAAAGCTGTTTCATAGTTAGTTATTTAGTATTACTGTTAAGAAAAGGAGACGAAAAAGGAGAAAGACAACTTTTCATGTTTTCCAACATCCTTGAAATCCCAACAAAAACAGCTCATTTACCTGGAATAAGAAGAGAAAAATTATTAAAATTTGTGTCATGTATATTTTGGGAGGAATTAAAATAATTGAAGGAGAAAAAATAGATAGATATACCCATTTTACTTTTGAGAGAATAAATACACGTAAATGAACTTGAAGACTAGACATAAAATTATCACTCCATTTAACTAACTTGTAAAAGGGTTCAAACATATATATCTTTTTTTTTGGTTTTGGTCCATCTATATTATTGTTCATGTCATTAGTACATATTATTATTATTATTATTAGAAGTGAAAAGTAAATGGAGGCTATTTTACAAATGTCCTCGTATTTGTTTATTTAAATTGTAGTGAAAACGACAAAACGCACACACGCTGCTGCTGCTGCTATATTGCAACTTGTGTCGGCTTTTGGACGTAATGAATGTGTGCGTGTGTCTATTATGCAATCTTCACTCCGCTCTCTCTCTCTCTTCTATTTTTATTTACTCAACTTCATCATATTAACTTTGTTTTTTCAACCTTTTTTGTACAAAAGCAGCAGGCACGCGGAGACACAAAAGCCGGCAAAACATGCACAAAAAAAGAGAGAGAAGGAGTGAGAAAGAGGGATTCATTCACAGTCACTCAGTCATGATGACGATGATGATGATGGGCCAAACCAGTAGCGCGTTTCACCACCACCACTACTACCATCATCATCACTAGCATTTTACAGCACACAACACTACATTGTGTATTTTTCATTTACACCAAAGACATAAAAAGGTATAAAAAGGGTTGTTTCATTCAAGTCACCCATGCCATGCCATGCGACAAACTATATATATATATTTTTTTGTACAGGTCACATCAACAGTTTTTTGCAGTGGTGTGCTGCACATCAAAATAAAAAGGGGCATATAGGTGGGTACACTATAACTAGACAAGCTTATTTGTCCCAATCTCATATATCTCTTGTGCTGCTGCTGCTATGTTCCAAACCAAACTACAGACAAAGAGCAACTGCTTCCTTCTACTACATACGCATACCATGATCTCCGCCTACTCTTCTCTCTCTCTCTCTCTCTTTGTCAAACCGAAAATACTACACATACACACACGATAGTAGTATTATGAATGTGCACTGTTCGTGTGCATTAATTATCTAAATTACAGCAGAAATAAATCACTAATTTTATGACGCTTCCTAGAAAAGCTTAGGTTAAAGTGGAGCAGAGAATTATAAAGCTTGTGTTCTCCTCTTCGCCTCCTCCTCCTCCTTCTTCTGCTACTTTATCGTTCTTCGTCTCGCTGCCGCNATAAAGCTTGTGTTCTCCTCTTCGCCTCCTCCTCCTTCTTCTGCTACTTTATCGTTCTTCGTCTCGCTGCCGCCACTACTTGCTGGCCTTTTGCTTATTATTATTATTATTACTATATCTGTATATAGTCTGCCTACAGTTGTGTGTGTGTGTGTTGTTCACACTTGCAGGCAGAGAATATAGCGTGTGTGTGTGAAATAAGGAGAGAGTGAGAGAGACAGCAGGAAAGACAGAAGTGGTTGTGCAGTGGCTTAGATGCTGCTTGCTTGCTGCTGGTAGGTATCGGTAAAATGAAAACTTCATAACAGCAGCAGCAGTGAAAGCAGAGAACAGAGAAATATGAAGTGCTAGAGGGACAAGTTTAAAGGGTGAGATTCGGTGAAAAAAAAACATGAGGAAAAAATGCAATCCTCAAGTTTAATAAGATGATGAGCAGCAGCAGTAGTGAAAAATTATGTATGTATGTATGTATGTATGTATATATATTTTAGCACAATAACAATGTTGTTGTTGCTGTTGTCTCCTCCCATTTTTACTAATTTACTTTTACCCAATTTTTTTATCATCATAATTACTCCGACTCGACTACTCGGATGGTTTTTTAAAATAGTATATTGAGTCATTTTCGCAATAATGTACCTATTCTAAAAAAATACTTTTTTTCCTCTCTCTTCTACATTATCATATTCTATTGCCGTGTGAGTCTCTGACTTTACATTGATTTATGTGACCAGATGGCTTTTTTTAAAAAAGAGAAGCTCAAATATTTACCAAATTAGCTTGGTGGTAGTGGAAGTAGTGAGAGCCTACAGCGTAAATACCATTCTTCTTTTTATTATTATTATTAATAGTGCAAGCAAGCTATAAGGCAAGTTAGGTAGGTAGGTATACAACGCTATACTATACTTACCTACACACGAAAACAACAACTGTACTAGGTAGAAGAGAAACACGTAAAAAATTGCATTACTTACGTTGCGTCGTTCCTCCTCGGTAATAAATGCACACATACATAATAATAATAATAATATTTACGTGAGTGTGTGACTATTTGTTTGTTAAGTTGTTTAGTTGAGAGAGAGAGAAAAAAAAATATATATTAAAAAGAAATGATGCATTGTTTCATTCCATTTTGAAAATGAACAATAATTTGCATTTTTTCATTTAAGCTTCTCTCTATTTGCCTTGCAATTATAATATGTGCACGTAATAAATAATAATAACTGTGTGTGTGTGTGTGTGTAAGAGTGAGTGTGTGGCAAAGAAAGCTGGAATGGTTTTTATTTATTACTGTTCTGACTGTTAAAACTATATAGTATTTTTTTTAGAAAAAGAAAAAAAAGTAATCCATCAAGTTTAGCTCAGCAGCTCTTTGCAGAGTTTATATTAATAATCATAATGAACGTACTTATTATTATTATTATTATAGAGCGAATGTAATCGGGAAAAAGGTTAGCACTGATGTTTGTTATACTGTGTGGATATTTCCTTATAATAATTTATAATGTATCATATTATGTATCAAGCAAGAGGTGAGATTGGGGGTGGTGGTTGTATCATAAAACATTGGCTGCCAGCTCATAATCAGAATTGCCCAGTGGCTTCATAATTATCTCATACTAATTAAAGCCAGTCGTGCAACTTAAAATGGTTAATGATAAGTGAGTCCGCTGCTGCTGCTGCTACGTTCGTTGCGGAGTCTCTTCTTGTTCTCTCTCTCTCTCTCTCAAAAAAGTTCATAACATCATCAACCAACAACAAACTGCTCTATTCCGCAGACTTATTTTTAAATAATAAATTTATATATTGAAACAGTTGATGTTATTACAAGTTCATACGACTTTATTTATAATGATATGAAAAATTATTGTTAAAAGGCCAAGAAGCCACATTTATATAATGTCTTGTGTGTTTGTGCGTATAACTGGCTACTAGACACTAGACACAATTATAAATGTAGAGATAATAGTGGAGAGAATTGAGGTATAATATTACATTGGCTTGTACGTTATCAACTTAATAAATTAAATGAAGGCTCGCCTCGCCTGTAGCAAACTAGCTTCCGCTCTGCTGCTGCTACAAGAAATGAAATCTCGGTTTGCTCTCTGCTCTGCTGTTGCTGTGTGGCTGCTACTACCTTTTGCGGTTTCATCTGCACAAACCGACAAAAATTATTATTAATTATTATGCTCCATTTTTTTCTTTATTGTGAACTAAATAAATTTATTCCAAATGAGACGTAAAAGTATACATTGTTTACAGAAACAGTCGATATTTACAGTTTTTCTTGCATTTCGCAATTAACTCCCCGTTCATTAAATACCATTTAATTTTTTTTAATTCATCAGAAATTATGATAGTACGGTTCGTCATAATTCATCATAAGTAATTTTGACCTTTCTTCGTATTCATTAGCGAGAAAGAATGAAGTATGAAAATGGATGGATGGATGATAAAAACATATATATATATATACCTACACACATATTAAATATATGTCGCTTTGCTATTTTCAGCAAGCCATCAAAAGCCAGGTGTTCTCTCTCTCGTCAAGTTTATTTTCTCTCTCGCATTCTCTCTCTATATACACAGCAGCAATTACCAGAATTACCGTTAATATTATAATGAGTGACATTATAATAAATGATAATGAATATGACTAATGGCATTTTTGTGCATAAAAAACTCTTAACTAGCCTACCTACCAAACTATACACATGTATATACATATAATCTGTTACATTTCTCTATTGCATGCACATATTGTCGTCATTATTATCATAAAAAATGTAAGTATACCTACCTGTCATTTCAAACCTGCCAATAATTTTCATACCTAATAATAATAAGTATAAGTATATAAGAAAGCAACCAAAATTATCCCGTGTATTTTTCACTTGAAGCAAAATATACATACATACTGTACTTGTGTAAAAAAAACAACAACTCAACAAGATATAAATTATTATAAGCATATACTTACTTACTCACTTGCTTGCTTACCTACACACAAATATATCATTCATTATTATTAAAAGTTATACCGGAATCATCAGCCAGTTGCAGCAGCAGCAGTGCTGGTGGTAGTAGTAGTCAGGTGGAGGAGGAATGGCAGTAATAATAATGATAATAATAATAATAATACATCAAACCGAAGAACACACAATATTGCTCTATCAGAACATCGTATCGCTCGTAAAAAACGAGGACTTCTTCTTCTCTCTCTCTCTCTGCTTATATATGTATGTATTTATATAATGGGCAGAAGAACAATGTCTTCCACCCATTAAAATATCTGTAATCTACGCGGCATGATCTCTCTGAACACAAAAGACTTTTGCTGATAAATAGTATAATATATTATATGCCTATGTATGTGTATACATATATAAATTTATTACGTAGTACCTTGTATTCAAAAGTCTTTTTTTTATAACTTGACTAAAACACTATACTACTTGTCAGCTATCTTATTTCAGAGGTAAAGTATCGCTCGTAAAAAACGAGGACTTCTTCTTCTCTTTCTCTCTGCTTATAAATGTATGTATTTATATAATGGGCAGAAGAACAATGTCTTCCACCCATTAAAATATCTGTAATCTACGCGGCATGATCTCTCTAAACACAAAAGACTTTTGCTGATAAATAGTATAATATATTATATGCCTATGTATGTGTATCCATATATCTCTCTCTATATACTTATATAGTATATAAATTTATTACGTAGTACCTTGTATTCAAAAGTCTTTTTTTTATAACTTGACTAAAACACTATACTACTTGTCAGCTATCTTATTTCAGAGGTAATTATAATAACTGAAAACAGAGATTCCTACAAAGGATTTAATGGGCTCTATTGCACAAGAGGGAAATGAAGGTGCTTATCATGATCATTCTGGCCAAGTTCCAATCATTCTTCTTCTTCTTTCTTTCTTCTTTATTCACTCAGTCACTCTCTCTCTCTGTCTTTTCCATTTCTCTCACTCTGCCTGTCTCTCTCTCTCTCTGTGTTCACCAATACATTTATATTTTTTTTCACCGATGGTGGATCTTTATGCACTTTGTGATCATGATTATATGATGATGATGATGATGGTCATGATCATCATAATGATGACGATACTACTTAAAAAGCAGTATCATGAATCAACTAGAGAAAAAACCTTTTTTTTATTGTAATACCACATTTCCAACTTAAATTATATTGGATTATAAAAAAAACGTTGCATACCAGAAATAAACATTATTATGTGTGTACATTGAAAAGTAAACGAAAGAAAAAAAAATATTGTAAAGGAAACAAGTGGAAAGAGAGGACATGGCAGGCAAAGCTTATAATATATATTTTGGCCATGAAAATCAAGTAATAATGCGTGCGTTTTGGTTTGCTACTACTCAGTAGATACTAAAAAAGAGAAAATAAAAAAGTATAATAATCTTACTTTGAGAGTTGGTTTGGAAGTGGTGGTGGTGGTGGTAAGGTAATAAGGTAGCAAAAGTTTTTTTTTACCTGATGACTTTGTACGCGTTTTCATGTATCCAAAATGCACACACTACCACCACCACCACAACAACAAGCCACTACACTATAGCATAGCATCATCATCAGCATCATCACCAACAACATCAGTGTAGAATTTCCAACAAGATTTTTTAACGATATAAAAAAGGTCCTTTTTATAATCCCATAAAACTTACATCGGGACAATCAACATGAAACAGACAAGCACTCTTATAGGGTCATAAATGCGGGTGAGTAAATGAATAATTCTAATGAAAGAAAACAATTTTAATAACGTTGTTCTTGCGTTCGTTCGTTCATACATATATTCATCGGAGTAAGTATGTGTAGTAATCTAAAAAAAAGTACAAGGATCTCTGTTCACTCTTCTCCTCTCATACCTTCGCCCATAATAATAATAATAATAAACTATAAACAATTTATATCTGTCTGCCAACAGCAGCCTGCGTGTGTGTACTTAAGTGATATGATATGATGTGTGTATGTGCATATATTTATCGGAAATGGGCATCTTGGGTTGGTTGGTTGTACATATACTTAAATAAAAAAGCAGCAGCTTACCTAGCCTATCTCCCTGTCTGCTTACTTACTATTATTATTATTATTATTATTATTGCACTAAAAACAGGCTGGCAATAATAATGAGTAATATAAATTGTGAGCACTTAAAATTTTAACAGTATAATATGCATAATGGCCATAATAATAATAATAGTAATAATATCTTGAATCTAAAGAGCGAGATTATATTATACTGAAGAACGGATTATCATTTTATATCACTACTACTACAACAACTACTACTACTGCCATTACCGTCACTAGAACGAAGAAAAAAAAATCTGCAAGAGATGAGAAAATAGAGAGAGAGAGAGAGAAAGAAAGAAAGATGCATGCATAACAGAAGCATTGAGTAACTTTGAGACGTTAATGTATAGCCATAATGAATTATAACAAGACAAGTCTAATGGATGAGGGAAGAAGAAGAAGAAGAAGAGGGACAGGGAGAAAATCATTTTATTTTTCATAAATATCTATTTCATTTCACACAAGAGGAGCAGCAGATAGATACACATAGTTTTATACTAAAAACTCACCTATTCTTCTTGATCTCCCAAAAAGTATTACTACTACTATTATTATACTTTAAACAGGAGAAAATGTATATAAACTGGCAATGTTTTTAGAGAGACTGAGCACAGAAGAAAGTTTTTAATATTTTTCGGGCCAGCCCGAAAAGACTAATAATAATCATAATGATAATAATAATAAAAGTAATACCCGGTGCGTTTCAGTTCTGAAGGAGAAACAAAGAACAAGATGATGATTTAAGTGAAATGTCGAGCGAGCATGCATGCTTGCATGGGTATATATATATATATATTTATATACATACGTATCTATAATATGAGCATCAGCACAACATGGCGAAAAAATTTTTTTTATACGTTTAAAAACATGTTATATGAGTGAAACGTCAGAGGAGAAGTGAGAAATGCATAATTATAGCAGCAGCAGCAGTAAAAAAATAGGGAAGAAGGATCTTTCTCCTTTAATGCATATGCTTAGAGCTTATAGTTTTATAAAATGAGGAGTAGAGTGATGGTAATAATAACGTAATATTATGGAGTTGACTACCTATTAAAAGAGTAAAACCACATTAATAATATTACCCAGGACGATGATGAGCAATGGAACAGCCATAACAGTACAACAAGCTATAACAATGGTAAGAGATAGAGAGAGGTAGATGATATAATCAAGCAACAAAAATTTATACGCATTTCATATGAAAACAGCATGATACTCTATTAGCAAAAGTGATAGTTGATGGCTGTCCACCACCACCACCACCACCGGTAATAATAATAATGTTTTCGAGCAAGCAAGTTATAATGGCAAAAGTAATAATAATAATGTTTCAAGTCGTTTTAAAGAGTTTACAGTGAGAGCATATACGTATGTAATAATATTATCATTATAAGAAAAAAAATATATATGCTTGTCCATTCACATTACACTTGTCTATATGAATTGCAGCAAGTCTGGAATGTATGTAGTAAAAGGTAGTAAAACTCTTCTTTTTTTTTAAAAAAAAAGAGTTGAATGGATTGGATAGCACCATGTATGTTGCTGTTGCTGCTGATTCATTAACTTTTTAGGAAGCCAAGTGAAGAAATAACTTGGTTGCGTAAGTGTTTTCATGGCTGCCCGCCTTTTGCGTACCTGCCTGCCTGCCTGCCCAAGCTAATAATATCCAGTTCAACCAATATTAGGTTGGAAGGAAGGTAGGTAGAAACATGGAGAATTAACTTGACATAAAAATTTACAAAAGTACTTATTATTACTATTGCTACTACACGGCTTACTTGTATGGAACAGCGTAATAACAATGCCTACCGATGATGACGACGACACCGATGCCATATAAAATGTACATATTCATCCATCTCCATCCTCCACCACATCGCCACCTACTTCTCTTATTGTCTTTGACTCTCTCATATTATCATCATCATCATCATTTTCCTCCTTGATGCATAATGCCTCATCATAAATGCCTCGCCTATCATCTAATTACCCACTAAAAGCAGTACTCTCGGGCGCTGTAAATGAGTCGTCGACAGTCGGAGTCTTCAGTAGAAGAAGAGTCATCATCATCATAATAATAATGCATTATACAGCTGCTGTTGCTGCTGCTTGCGATGATGTTCCATTACATCATTCATTGCTCTTTTCTTCATCATCGTTATTATCATCGTCGTCATCATCATCAACAGCAACAGCAAAAGCAGAGCGTATACTATAGCTTTTACCTTTGTTCCTCTTTTTTTCTTCGTGCTCTTCTTCTCTTCTCCGTTTCGTTGGTGTGTGTGTGAAAATAATCGTAGTATTGTCATTATTATTATTATTATTATTATTGCTGTTGCACTTGTAGTGGCAGCAGCAGTAAGAAAGCCGTTTGTAGAAGCACTCAATAAATATAATATAAAAGCAGCACAGCAAAAATATATATAAAGATTGTACTTGCTGCGCTATGTACATTAATTTTTTTTTATATAATCAGTTTAGTTTGCTCTTCTTCTCCTCATTCCACTTTGGCTTGCTTGCATTTGCCAACAAACAACTAGAACTAACGCATGATGCATATGTAGGTACATTTTTTTTCGTTTTAATAAAAGTAATGCGGTTTTATATCATCATCATCATCATCAGCATTATTATTATTATTATTCATGTTACTTTTTTTAAAAGAAGAAATGCTCATTTGATGAAAATAAATGGCATGTTATAATGCTGCATGACAGGCCTAAAAGTAGACATAATAAAAAAATTTTATTTCGATTATAATTGTCTGGTTTATTGTTAGTCGAGAATGGATTGAATTGGAAGTGACTCGGACCTCTTCTCGTCTCTGTCTTTATTGTTATTATTATATTTCTGTCCGTTTGCCGGCCCTTCATTAAAATTTTCCTCATTTTCTTTTTTCTCTTTTTTTGATTTTAATGTGTACTGCTACCACCATCTTTCTTGTGTGGATCAAAAACAATAATATAATAATAAATTCTACATTACTAGTTTACCATGCTATTAAATAAGTTGTTTTGCTTTTGTCGAATATCATTTTAATTTCTGTGAGTACAACTGATTAGATTATATAATGTGGGCACAGAAGAAGAAGATTTTTTTGCGGTATGCTTGCTTGCTCAAAAAGTAATACGTTTTACCATGCAAGTGTTTAGTGTGATGATGATGATGATGTGGGTAATACCAGCATAAATTATATCTTTATTTTTTAAAAGCTATTCATGGACATTTCTGTTTCTCCGATTCCGATGGTCAACTTCTTTTTCTAGTATTTATATATTAAAAATATTAAATATTAAAACGAAAAGTGCTCTGATTTATTTTATTTTATTTTCTTCACCAATCATCAAAAAGTCACTCACACGCTTAGTGAAGAAGTTTTGAAGAAGAAAAAAAATCAGGTATTTTTTGAATAAAGACCAAGAAAATCAAGCAGGTCGTAAGTTGTTGTTGTTTCCCTATTATAATTACCAACATCTGCGAATCGATAATAGTAATAAGTACCAAAAAACTAAACTATCTATCTACCACCACCACACAACTAAATATTATTACTATAATATTTTTGTATAGTGTATCACCGACAATAGCACTTTCTGATATACATACATACATAATGCATAGTAGTAGTAATAATATACATAATATACATAATAATGATAATGCAACATTACAGCAAAATGGGAGGAAGAAGGGGAATATAAGAAAACAAGAAACAAGTCGAGGAAAGAATTGTTTTGACTGCTACTCTTTTTTTATTTCTTCTTCTTCTTCTTCTTTCGGTGTGAGGATGATGAGGATGTTTTTGTGTGGTACACACACACACACACAACAATCAAACAAATAACTATAAAGCTGCTCTACTGGTAATCGCGATAAAGGCGATATTATAATTATTATTGTATTATTCTTATGATGATGATGATGATTATTATTATTTTTCGATACACTTTGAGCATACTAAATAGTAAGTATTGTGGTGTGTGAGTTGTGCTATGTGCTGCTTGCTTGCTCTGCATACAGTAGCCGCTATACTCCTTCTTTTTAGCTTAAGTATAGGTTAGTGTTTTCTTTTGCTTCTCTCTCTCTCGCTCTAAACTACACTAAACTCATTTACTGGCTTGAATGGCTTTTAAAAAAGATTTGTCTGTGCATTTTTGTGAGGAGGATGATGAAGAAGAAGAAGCATACCACTACTTATTAACTTATTGTATTTTTCAACATGCAATGAAGCAAAAATCTTGGCTGAGATCCCTTCGTATTAGCATTTTACCATCATCATCATATTATCATCATCCTCACCAGTTGCGTTTTTAGGTAACACAACTAATCAAAATATGTAATTAAATTTATGATAATTACCTTTTATGTGTATCCCAGTGGAAATATGTAAAAAGAAAGAGCAACAAGAGTAGTATGAGTAGTAGTAGTAGTTGTTGTATGGGCTACCTGAGAGAGTTGAGCTAGAAAAAAAAAAGTGGAAAAGCTGCAGTTAAAGATTTTTAGCTGATTGAAAGAGAGAGAGAAAGAAAGAAAGAGAAGGAGGATGAGGATGGCTCAGGCTCAACTTATATTTTTTTTAGAATACATTATTTTTTTTGATGATATTACACATACGATTTGGTTTTCGCCTTTTATATTATTTCACTTGCCTATTTTTTATTATTTCGTTTTGAGGTGGCGATGGCTTATTCAATTCATGGATGATATTATGATGGTAATTATAATTACGACGGCTATGACTACTTTATAAGATGATGATGATGATACACGTAATAAATTGTGTGATGTGTGTGAGTAAAGGCATTATAGTACATGTTGCTGTAGCTCTATAGCAGATTGAATAGGGTAGAAGATGTGAGCATACCTATAAGAATGTTAAAAGGAACGCAGAAAAAAAACAAGTTGACCTGTTGAGATTCTTTATTATTATTATTATCGCCCTCTCTGTATAGTATTTATATTGGTATATAATAGAGTTCATGTAGGTAGTAAGTAGCCTATGCCTGTATGCCATTCTGCATTCCAATTTGGTGAATAAATTGGAGCTCTAGAGCTGGTGAGTGAGTAAAAATGTGTGAAGAAGCTGTAATGAAATTCATGAGGATGATGATGATGATGAGATGCATGACATGGTAGTCTTAACTTTTTTCATTTATTTATTTTTTGTTGCTGTTGTGATGGTGGTATGGTGGTGGTGGGGTACGTACGAATCAGTAATAATAAGGTGGCATTTTATGCCTCTTAATGAAAACCTGTAAAAAATATAGATCGGGCACTTGATTCGCAAAGTGATACAAAGTAGCAGCAGTGCAGTGGAGGAGAAGCACACAAGGTGACCAACAAGTGATATTTATTTTACGATTGTTTTTTTTCTTCTTGAGAAGAAGAAGAAGAAGAAAGCCTTTCTTTCTTTCTGAGTGAGTGAGTTGCGCCGTGTGACTGTCAGTAAGAGGTGCACAGGTGTAACTTGGGTGAGACCGTTGAATAATAATAATATAAATAATAATGATGGAATATGTTTAAAAAAAGATGAATGTCTTTTTGAATATTATTATTATTGATTGCATGTACAAAACAGTCTCCATAATATGCATATATACTGTAGTACCACGTACATGGTCTCTCGGCATCATTTTCGTGCAAACAGTTTTCACTATTACCAAATGATAATCATGGCCATGATCATCATCATCATGATCGTTTTTCCCTTTTCGGTGGATGCACTCCTCAACTCCATGAAAAAAAAATGATAATAAGCAGCTATGAGCAAGTAGTAGTAGTGTAGAGTGAATTAAAAAAAATATATATACAAGAAGGAAAAAACCTCACGCAAGCAGAAACAAGTTAAAAGTTAATTCGTACTGATGAAATGGGCCATCGATCTTAATCTAATTCTTGTCCGTAATGTGTAATGATGTAATATCAATACAAATAAACTGTCTCATTCTCTTTATCTGCTGCTGCTGATTCTCTTTTTTTCTTTTATATTCTTCTCTGCTGCTGCTGTTGTGAATCTTATTTATTTTTATTATTGTAAAAAAATCAAATAAAAATAAAAATCAAAACGTCTAACATAACATTATAGAAAGACGAGATGGGAAAAACAATTTGCTCTCTGTTTGATCCTCATTTTTTTGCCGATGCTGCTGATATTATTGAGGTACTACTTAGGCATGCTCGTCTAATATGTATTATGTTAACTCAAGCATGAATAATCTCGTCATTATTATCACGACTGCTGACTACTGACTGGCAAGTATACTAGTAAATAAAATGTGATGGTGGTGGTGGTAGCAAGGCTATTATAAAGTGCTGCAAAAGGGATAATAATAATAAGAAGAAAATAAAAATGGTCGAGATTATATTGGCATTTTTTGGCATCTTATTTTTTTTCTTCTTAGCATTATATTGAGATG
>JAHZMT010004321.1:0-32471 GCA_027743785.1 Sinhomidia bicolor
TTTTTGATCGTTTGACAATAAAGGTGTAATCTGTTGTTGATTACATATGCATACATAGGTTAAAAGCTCTCATCTCGTTTTCATTGTAATCCTGGTGTAGATAAGAAAGTCAAATAATTATTTTTATGTTATACATCTGTCATGATTCCTTTAAAAAATATGTACACAGGTTTTCTAATAATCTGTTATTGTAGCAGTACATAGATTAAAGGATGCTTCAATGTAAGCGTTTTTATATTTGTAAAAAAGCTGTACAGCAGAATAAAATAAAATCTTTAAATTCACCTTATCAAGCTCAAACTTGCATACTTGAAACGGTGAGTTTTATTAGTATGAGCATGTGATGCAGGACAGCAGTACTTATGTATATTGATTAAAAATCAATTGGAATGATGAATGGATTTCTGAATGAACGCAGGAATAATATCAGGCAACTGCAGAAGAGATAATAACGGTTAAAAAGCCTGGGCATAATAATCAGTCTCATGGTTTTTACAATGGGTTCATCCATTCAAGTTTTTTTTCTGATCAAGCAGTATTCTGCGAAAACGATCAAATTAATCGTGTACTACCCTTTATTATCCGGGTCCAGTCATACAGTCAGTTTTATTACTTTGTCCAATTGTTCTATCTCCAATATCCAATTGTCCAAAACTACTACTATTACTTTGCCCAATTGTTCAATCAAAATTGCTTTATCTTCAACCTAGTCGCTACATCTGATTGATTGAGCTTTACATTGTGGAGTAATCACAAATTTTTATTCTTAAACAAGGAAAATTTGTAAAAAATAATAATTAGGAGAAAATATGGTTAGCAAAATACCAAAAGCATTATGGAAATATGCAAAAGATTTGCCAAATTTGTTTAAATGGTTTTATTGAAAGAAACACGAGGCGTACAAAATTTTACTCGTAATGAAAAAAAATCACATGCGCATTCCAAATTGGAATCACGTGTTCTGTGTGAACAGTTTCTTCAGTAAATATTTTGCTCAGAGATTTACGTGTTAGGTACGTTGTAAAAACCAATAAATTTACAGATTGAGCACAGTGTTATCATTTCATTGCAAACTTTATTCAAGCTGTATATTACGTTCAAATTTTTCCAGGATAATATAAATACAGATTACTTTTTTCTTTGCTTAAATCGGGTGTTTAAATAAATAAAAATGTACAAATTGGCGACCGTATTTAAGTAGGTACTTAAGGTTGCTGGTAACATAACTGCGTAGTCTTTTAACAGTAATGTCGTGGGCGTTTTGATCATTGGTAATTTTTCATTCTTTCTCTGTCACTGAGTATGTTGATGTCTCATACCTGTAGTGTTGTGGGGTAAGAGGGGAGGAAACAGGGGTCATCTTTGTGTACTCTGGAGATGATGGTTGCAACACATAATCATAACGAGCATTCATGAATTTTAATTCTTTCTCCGGGATGACCTTCTCCTTTCTGCGAAGTATAGGGTGCAGGTATTTTGGGTTTACTTTTCTCGAGTTACAAAATCCTAAAAACGTACAAGATTTGCTGGTTAGTAACAAATTAACAGATCGGTGAATGAGAGAAAACTAAATTGGTAGTAAATTACTGTTCCCTCGTTTAATCTGTGGAATGAATTCGTTTATGATAAACATACCTCCACTGAAAAGACTGACCACGGTGGACACAGCTAACGTGATAACACCGCCAACAAACGAATATAAAACATACGAAAGTGTAAACAGCTTGTCAGGATAATCCCTGCAAATGAAAGAATTGGTAGTTTTACAAATGTATCAGCTTTATGTAAACTTTCACAAAGTAACTCAACGGTGTAATATTGCGTATAAAACAAAAATGTATCGCGTACAATTCTGGTAGATCGGGTGCCATTGTTGTGCTTCCTGGCAAAATAGTTGCATTGCTGCATTGGTCTGCATTAAAGGGCAATTGGATAATACGTTTCTTGTCTAATACAAAAGCGTTAATGCTTATCCACAACATAACGCCAAACCCTGTCAGCATTCCAACTATAGCACCCTTTAAACATTATAAAGATAGTGATTAAAAGTAGAACGCTAGTTAAAAATCGACAGTGTGTGGGTTCAATATGATTTTAGTTTAATTTACTGTCTTATTGATGAACGGCATGAGAACGCCCATCACGAATATAGCTCCTAGTGGACCCATTAACGCACCCAAAGCTGTTATCGTTGCACTTAATATATTGCCAAGTTTTTGAGCTCCAAAGGCAATAATTATACTCAAAATCCCGTAAATAACAGCTGCAAAAATGCATTTTTTTGAATATTTTTAAAAATATTGTTTCGTTGTTGTATCGATATAGGCAAAATGTATGTACTAGATTACCAATGAAGCGGATGAGATTTGCTTTTCCTCTAGGACTTAATTGCTTCATGGCTGGTATTCTCACTAAGAAATCTTCCCATGTTACTGCCGCAAGGGAGTTTAATCCAGACGACAAAGTACTAAAACGAAAAAAGGATTAAATTTAAACTCGGGAGCTTTTTAATTCCATATTTTAATAAATTTTTAAATTAAATACCTTAAAAATTTAAAGACTTAAGTAACTACCGTTTTAAATTAAACTATGTTCATATACCTCAAAGATGCACTAAAAACACAGGCTGTGAACAATCCCATCACTCCTGGGAGGAAACTCAACTCATTTTTAACAAAGTAAGGAACGATTCCGTCAATCGATGGAATTTCTCCCAGAGCCATTGGGTCACATCCTTCATATGAGGAAAATATGGTAATTCCAGAGAGCAGGCAAAGCACAATAGTGAATATATTCAGTGGAATAGCGAAGAACGTTGCACTAAAATATTTTACCAATTTCAAACAGTATTTTAAACCGTCATCAACAGTACTAAACCTTTGTAGTTTACTGATTTAATACTGGAGGTTTAGACCTACTCACCGTACGGCATCGCCGAGTGAAGGCAAGCTACAGTATCGTTGCACTTGAGGTTGATGTGTAGCGAATCCTGTGAAAGCGGCAAAACCAATTCCAAGGACCAAATTAAGAGTATTGTGTCGCATAAAAGGGTCGACAGTCCAGCTACAAAAACACATTTGCAAATTTTATTTTCTTAGTTTGCAGTTAAAAATTGCACATAACTGGCAGACTAGAGCATAAAATAACTTATACAACTACCAAACAATGCAGAGTTTTAAAACTATAAACTGAATATAGGTAAAAGTAGTAAATTAATTTACTCAAATAATTGTAATCGTCCATGCGCATGCGCTTTTTCAAATGCTTCCACAACTCCACCAGCCTTCATAAAACCTAGAACAGAACCTCAACATTAAATCTCATATACACCATTTTGTAATTTTTTGTAAAATAATCCAAAAGTTATTAAATATATATTTCAGATTTTTAAATTGCCTTTAATAATTATTGCAAACATTCCAGCAAGTATCATGAACAATTGGAAAACATCAGTCCATACGACGGCCTTTAGTCCACCCTGTGAATTTAAACGTTACAATTCTTTCATTTTCTTATTACATCTAATTACTTGTTAAAACTGATAAGTAAAAATTGTCTTACAATACTAGT
This sequence comes from Sinhomidia bicolor, assembly GCA_027743785.1. Lineage (NCBI taxonomy): Eukaryota > Metazoa > Arthropoda > Collembola > Entomobryomorpha > Entomobryidae > Sinhomidia > Sinhomidia bicolor. The sequence goes on from JAHZMT010004321.1 coordinate 3,571, forward strand.
GTAAACAGTTGCGCAGACACCGAGGCCAATTACCGAATGCCACATTTTCAGTCCCATGAATGAAGATAAGGCGATGGAAGGAGCAAACAAACAAACCCCCATGAAAATGGTCATTTGTAAAATGAAAATAAACGAGGCTAACATTCTCACAAAGACGGAGTCAAATCGATATTCCAAATACTATTAAGAATGATAAGGTTCAAAAAAGGTTTTTAAGAAATCATTTAAATCATGTTCAATTGCTGTAAATTATTTTTTGCACACACCTCATAAACACTCGTCAGTTGCATTTTGTAAAAGATTGTCATAAAAAAGTAGACACTGAGTGGACCAACGACTGTAAATGTAATGGCATTCATGAAGATTTGAATTCCAAAACCGTAAACCTCGGCAGGATAACCTATTGGACGAATTGAAAGAAAATAGTTATAAAATCACTTGAATTTTCACCTTAATATTTCCACCGTGTGCTTTGAAACTAAATACATTATTCAATAGCAATATCAAATATCTAATGATTTCTTGGGTCCGTAATTACAGGGACACACGGGATGGGACTGATGGGAGTACATGTGACTCTCAGCGTTTGCAAGTGAAGGCTGCATACTTAAATCCTAGTAAGTCCATAACCATTGCATTGCAACAAGTAAAGGTAATTGTTCCCTCAAAAACTATTTATTCAAGGACGCTTTGGAAATAGTACAGTGTAAAAATGCCATCGAATGATATGTTATTCAAAATAGTGTTTAGTTTTAAGCGGCGAAAGCTATTGAGCTTTTTGCGGATGTGTTTTCTGTCTGTCCGTTTGTGAACACGATATCCCTAGAAGGACAAGCGCTATTCAAATTCTGTTTTCACCAATGAAATACTAGTGAGTAGGGTCCGGGTAACTAGAGCACTGCCTGGAAATATTTTGAACGACCCAGCTCAACGGTGACAATTAAAAACCGTTACGAATTAATTTTTTAAAGCGTAATATACACATGTGGCACGTGTTTTAGGATCCATTTATGACAAATAACAAGAATCTGAAGTTAGATTTTAAATTTTTTTAAGCGTTACGAGAAAATAATAGTTTTTTTACAAAATGCATTTTTTGTCGTAACTTCTGATTGGAACTGAATTTGTTCATTCTGCTTTTGACAAACTGTACCTTATGACGGTTTTAGTATTTTATTTGACTGAAACTATTTTAAATTCTTTGCTTTCGCTACCTTTTCTATTTCGATCGAACGGTTTAGTATATTTCATGAACACCACCCATGGCAATTGACACAAAATAAGCAAATAAAAAGCTACAAAAATGGTTTGAATTACCTAGCACTGTGACGGCCGACAAATATGTTACTAGCATACTTGCTGCAATCGGCATAATACCCATGGATTTTCCGCCGAGCAATAAATCATCTCCAGTTTTTTGCTTGGAAATAAACCCATAGTAAAGGCCAATGAATAAGGACAATAGTAAAGTTGCTCCTACCACAACATCTTGAAAAAAATAATAATTTCATTATGACAAGAAGTATTTAATAATTTAGATTTAAACGAAATTTACAGAAAGTGTTTGCATACAATCTTGCCACTGAAAGTAATTTGCCATTTCGCCAGAAAAAAATACAATTAACTTGTAGTAAAATTTACTAAAAGCGAAATTAACAGTGTACACACTACAACACCACGAGCAGCGTCGTCAACTTGAAATCTTCTCTTGAAAAAAAATCCAAGTTCACAGTTACTTTACCAACCTCAACGACAACAAGTAACTGATTTAAACAACTTCTGCAGACTGAGCGATTTTGCCGTTCCAGAGTTAACTCTAGCAGTTTCCCGACGCCTACTACGGAATAGAAGAAGACTTGTGATGATGTACTAATGCTTATCTATCATTATCATGATAACTTCTAATTACTGCTTTTTGATTGGCCTATATGTCAGTCATAATGAATGCGTGTAAAAATGAAAGAGATAAGTATTGGTTGGTGTAAGTACCTGTCAGGCTATATAGCAGTGTTGTCCTCAACCTCAGATGAACCACTTATGGAAGTTTTAATTAGCTTAAACGCACAACCTACGAAATAGTCGTGCAGTTTCATACAACTTAATAATAGATCACTGATAGACTTCACATTTTGTTCCATTCTCGCCGGTTGTTGCGTTACCTACATTTACTTTGTTTACGTGTTTCATACAGACAAGCAAACAAAGACAACATCATCATCATCACTACTACCATCACCACTTGAAAACTCAACTTTGATTTCCTAAACTGTAAGGAAATATGATCTATTGTTCATTCTCTTTTTAAGTTTGTACTAGTTAGATACACTATTAATTAAAAGGATAATCGTGTTCAACTCCACTGTAAAGGTAATTTCGTAGTCACCTTTAAATAAAAATGAGTTTACGTGGAACTGAATGAAAACAAAAAAGGGGCAACACTGTGATTACTCTCGGTATACTCCTCTTTATCGTTTTGGTACAATTTTTTATTATGAAAAGATATTCACACTTATTTTCACATTAATAATGGTACCGTACATTACTGCATCCTGTTGCTTTACGCATTCATTTTTTATTACATTATTGTTATTTGAAACGTGTTTATAAACTGCATTTATACTGCATTACATGCAAAACATGGCCAGTAACATGAGAATGGTTAGACCAAGCGTCTTTTGCCTTTTGTTAGCCCTACTAAAAAAAGACAATCTAAGAAAATCTAGCGTGGGGTTTCCACCAGTTTTCTATATAAGTCCATGATGATCATGAACTAGACTTTTTTCATGCAGCTCTATTATAACGGCTGCCCATATCATCGTCGTCAAAATTCAAGTGATACAATACGATATGCCAAGAAAAACAACAACAGACAGAAAACGAGCAAATTATGAGATGTATACAAACGATCTGTTTAACTAACATAATGAGATATCACAAATCGTAAATCATTGTCGCCTACGCGTATATAACGGCAACAATTAATAAAGCATGTTAGAGGATGAGAGAATATAGGTTTGTATTTCAGTAGAGACCTTCGTTCTGTAGGAAAATATGTATTGAAAAGAAAAGAATATCAGTATTTCGTCTGGTTGATCATCTTCAGCACATCATCCGTGTATGCATTTTTATTGCTATATAATGTAGTATCACTTGTAGTACCTTTATTGTTTTTCCAGACGTAAGATGCGCACAAAATATCGTCCGTCAGGAATCATCTTCATGATCCTTTGAAGAATAAAAGTTATTGTTCGGAAGCAGTCGTAATAATAATACATTTATTACTGAATAGATTCACGTTACGAAAAGATGCTTCGTGTGCTTGACGCTTGACACCATCAATTAGTTAAGTCAACATTGCATGGCCTTTGTGTGTACATTTTTTGAGACTAGAGGTGTACCTACATACATACCTACCTACCCAAGTAAACTTGAAGATGATGAAATGAAACATCCTTGCACAATGAGTTTTCAGTTGAATTGAATGGGTTGTTGTCATGATATCATATTACATGATATTATTATTATATTTTGTTCAATGTCTAGTGCTACGTATAACAACAGCAACGCCGAAGAGTTTGATTTATTTCGTAATGTGCCAGACACTCATTTCGTTTTATTATTTGCACCTCCTCCTACCAAATACCATTTTAATATATTTTTTTCATTAAAAAATATAAACTCTGGTATAAACCTACGTGTGGTGTTGGTGACCGCCCTGATTCACATCACACCTTTTCATGTTTGTTTTGCAATGCACTGTGATTTTTGAACAAGGTACCCATTGTTATTTTTCCGAGAAACATTTTGATTGAGTGAGGAGTAGTGAGTTTTTGATCGTGTTGTATTGATGAGCAACATGCACGCGTGTTCTTTCTTGTTGAATAATTAGTCAAACACAGCGTGATTAAACGAGCCATAATAGATGGCAGCTTGCATAAATACATATAACGCGTAAACCTGCAAACCGGCTTATGAATGTTCATATATTTAATTTATCATCCAATCGACTATATTAATCGATTCTGAAGTGGTTTACATGGTTCATGATTATTCATGATGATTATCTGAATGAAATGCTTTGAGCGACCACACGATGAACCAACTATTATCACTCAAGTTCAAGTTTGAAGAGGGTTATACATAGATCGATAAATGTATGCAGGCAGTATAATGTGTACCTACTTCAATTAGGTTAAATGCTAATTCTATTAAATCACCTCTTTTGTATGTTAGTGTATATGTACGTACGTATAATATAACAAGTCAGTATAATCTGGTAATTAATCTTTATTTTTTTACAAAATGCATCCGTTGAGTTTCGCATTATTTTTTTGTAATAATGAATTTTCAATTGATTGGGCTTAAAACCTCAAATGGCTTCATGCTTAAAAAGTAAATCCGATGCGACAAATGAATGAAAAGTATCGACCTACATACGTACTTCCATTTTTTTGTAATCTGAGAAAAACAGAATTCCCAGTGGATTGCTACTACTACATACAAAATTCTTTCTGAAAATGACAATGGAAAGTATCAGCAAGCAAGTAAAATGATACTAATTGCAATTCTGCAACTTATAGACATTGGAAATGCATGTAAGCATTAAGTAAAGAAGATATATAAATAATTTAACGTGTAATTCTATGACTGCTTAGTTAACACTTTATCTTTAAAAGTTGATGGTTTTCGATAAGCGATGAATTTCAAATGTGCACCATAGCTGGCGCTACTGATCAGTAATTGAGTTTTCAAAAACAGAAGCTGTTATAGTTTGTCAGATATCGGGTTGTCGACATACGTACAAATCAACGGACGCTACTTAACAAGATCATTTAAACCTCTAAACCTCAAGCAATACAAGTAATGTAAACTACGTTTACAATTAATCTACACTGGTGTATTTCTAACTTAGCACATAAGTTCTTTGCTGTTTTTTAAAAATCATTAGAAGTTTACTTATTATATATCTTTATACTATACAGCGTAAATTACTGTCGTTATAAACTTGCACAGTTAAAAAAATAAAAGAAAAGTTTAGTCTTGTAAATCACTTTTATGTTTGGCCTCTTTTTAATGCTTTTAGCATGCACACAAGAGTTCTTTTACCAATTTGCGGATATAATATTTTTCTATTTTACATAATATTGTTTGTTTATTTGTAAAGCCTAAAGGCAACTAGTCAAAAAGCTGGCAAAAGATGTGAAATAAATGCAAAAAAAAACTTTATGAAAAGAAGAAAAAAAATACACAGAAAGAGCGCTGACATTGATGGAACGGTAGCAAGAAGCTTGTTGGTCTAACTTTTGTTAAAAAATTAATTACAAGCGTAACAAAGACAATAGTAGTTGGTCGTTTCTTAAAACTTTAATTCCATTGTTTTCTGTACAAGTATTAATCACTATGACTGTTAATTTCTGACATGTTTTATATGCGTTCCTTCCAGCTAATTCATTAATGAATTGGATACTACGAATTCATGTAAGTAGGTAGTAGGTAGTCGATAGTAAAGCGGCATTGCGTTGTTCAATGTACATTTTTCTTTTTACCAAGTTTTGTTCTCTCCACATTTGTTTGTACATGGTGCATAGCGTGTTACTTAATAGGCATCAGATCACGCTTGTCGTTTGATTTGCTTTGATTTTTTACTGTGTATACCCATTTATACAGGTAAGACAACCACTAAAAAGTAAAACGGAGCAAAAACGCTAAGCAAAAAAAGAAAGATTTTGACAAATGAGTTTAGCATAAAGTTTAGTACAAGTATTGAGTAGTGGTTAACCTGACTGACGATAAGCTAAAGCAAAACAATAGCAACCAGCAGCAGCAGCGATCTTCTTTTTAACCGTTCTTCTGAGTCATGTCAAAATATACATAGGTACGCAACGCATGCTATAGTGTGCACGCCATAATATAATAATAATATTATCAACTTGTTCTCGCCGATCACAGCAGCAGCACAGCAAGTCACTAACTAAGCTATAAGCAGAGCAGAGAGATCAGAGGGAATCGCGAGAATGGAACGAGCTGCTTGGTACTCTGATCATACCAACATTTTGTTTCAGTCGCGTCTCTGCAGTTGTGAGAACAAGATCTCTGTACTCTTTTTCCTCTCGTCAGTTAGCCCATGTGCAATGTCGTGAAATTTTCATGGAAAGTGAATGTTGAGAACAAGTGATACGTAGACATACCCATACATACATGCGACCTTTAGCTTTTGGAAAAAAGTATCAATCTCTTAAGAAAAAACCGTTGCCCTCTTGCAGAAAATCAGAAAGGTGCCTCGTTGTGTAGCAAGTCTATTATTGTACTTTAATGTCCTTATAAAAATATATTTTTTCGGAACAATTCTTTGTTGACTTTATACAAATTTGATATTGTATGATATCAATTTCGGGTATTGAGTCTTCTAACTCAGTATAAAGGTATAAAGTACCGGTAGCATGTTTCACTTTCTGTAGATTTTGGTGGTAGTCACAGTCAAAAATAAATATAAAAAACATAAATGTACACTTCTTTTCTCTCTAAATGACTAATAGTAATGGGGCAAGGTCTCATTTGGAATTGATGATAGTGCACGAAAGTATTCTCCTATTCCAAACCATTTTATGTATTTTCTTCAACAAAGCCTTGCACTAAATTGCAAGCAGTTTCTGCCTGTCACAAAAAAATAAACAAAAACTCTCTTTTGTGTAGTAGACATCCTCAATAATCACAGACATTAGTACTGCTTCTACAATAAAAATAAAAGTTGAGAATTACAGGTGTAAGAAAGTAGAAAAGAAAAATAAACCATTGTTGTTGTGGCGAGAATAAAATTGTTCTTCTTTTGTTGTACAAACGAATTCTATCTCACGTGTCAGGAATAAAAAGAAAAATATAATAAAGCGATTGCATATGACGACGACTACACATGACTGACTATTGTAGCAGCTTGGCAGCAGTTTTTTGTACGTGTCCGTAAGTATCCACTGGAAAATTTGACAGCGACCATTTGTCTCTTTGTATTCAACCATTTCGATTTTCAAATAATCGAAAGTTCTTTCATGTCACTTGCTGTTTGCAGGTAAGAAAAAAATATATAAACTTGTCATTTTTTTGTTTATATGTATACTCGCATGTAATTACCTTTTCATACAGATATTAAATACAAATGCACTTACAAACACGTGTTTTGCTCAAGTTTGCACTGTTGTACCTGTAAAATTTGTGCAAATAGTAGTGCATATTGAATGTAATTATTTATTTATTTATGGAAAGCAATTTTTTTATTATTAGCAACTTATTTTCCATATGGAAATTTTTCTTCATTTTTATTGCTTCCATTATAATATTTCCTTGGTGCAAGTGTTGCGTTGAAAATATTAAATGGCCCATATTTGGTTGTGAGTAACTGCAAATAAAACACTTCTTATTATATTTTCTTGGCAGGGCATGCAAGATCATGCGCGTGTTGTAATTTTGATCAAGTTGAATCAAGTTCATCATTCCATATTTTCTAAAACTTTTATGTGTACAAAGCCGTTAAATTCGGCCGAATGGAAAACCTGGTGCATGGTGTAAAGTATATATAATAAATAACAAGCATGACACACTATTAGGCACAATGAAATTAAAGAGAGAGAGAGAGTGAGAAAATGGACTGCTCCTTTTCAATTTAATTCGGCATTGTTATATAATGATATTCTTGTATGAGCTTACCAGTCAAGCAGACGACTTGCGCATATTTTTCGTTTGTTTTTATTTTCATTGTTTCCGGGATATGTTTTTTCGTGAGGTTTAACGCTTACAGATTTGAAGTAATAAAAACGCCACATGATACTGTAAAAAACGTAATGCTGTTGATGATCATGGTTCAGACAAGAAATACGTTTCTGTTCATATGCATATTATTGCACCGTGTGTGTGTGTGTACACATACAGTACACTTCCAGGTTCATTGGGCTAACCGACATCTATCTACTCACTCAAATGCATCAAAAAGAACATTACATACTTCTTTCCTCCTTCTTCTTCGACATATGCGTCTGTTTATTTATGGTTCGGTCTATTCGATTTGAATCATCCTCGTTGTCGTCACACACACACACACACAGACAAACAGACGAGGTCAGATCAGATCGTGTAGTATAACATGCAATGTGTGTCTGCCTGTGCATAAAACTGCCCGCATTTTCAGATCGACAGTGAAAGTAAGCAGGAAGCATTTACACTTTTTTTATATTTAAACAGATCCATATCGCAAGCAGACCAACAACAACGACAGTCATACACACACACACAATCTTGTCGACATGTTGTATAGCCAAGTCCTCAAGTTAGTTTAGTTAGTTACCTACTCGATGCTATTACCTATGCTAACAATTGGTATTTCATGTTGGTAAATGCATTCTTGCATGACATACATTACATAGGTTAGATCACCCCGGACGCCCACTCATGCATCTTGTTGATAATATTTGTTCAATTACTCATCAATGTTATCATTAATCCAAATGCCAATGGTATGGCTCTCAGAGTACAACTCTTACGCTGAGTTTTCATCATCAAAAAAAGAAGCATTTAATACGAGTCTACCGCTTTACAGTAAACACTTTTCCTGGATGAGTAAAATGAGTGCATCCGTTTCGTAGAATGGAGTATTTGTTTATGTAAATAAAAATGCTCCTACTCCACAAGACATCAACAACTGAAACTCTCCGAAAAAACCCAGTCAATCAGTCTTTTTCTCTTTTTCCTGACGTTTTGTTCACCGTTTTTATTAGACGGTAAAAATGGTGATGATGATGGTCTGTGCTTAGAACTGGTCCGAGTAAGTAGACTAGAAAATATGTGTTTTGCGTGTTCCCACATCGTTTTGTCGAATAATATACATTCATTTAAGCCTTGATACTTTGTCCTCCTTCAAATTGGACGCACACAGCTTGTAGGTCTAGGCTGATCATGATGATATTTTGATAGCCCAAAACAGTAATAAATGACTGCGTGTACTAGTGGCATTTTTCTCTGTCCTTTTGGTGCGTTATGATTAGATGCTCCTTGAGAGAGAGCGAGAGAGGAGAATCCAGACGTGCTAGCCCTATTTTTCCTGCATATTTTTGGTAGGAAGTACTTTGTCTCTCTGAAAATGCAGTTGTATTTTTTTCCGTTGCCGTTGTTGTGTTTTACTGCTGTGGGAATCATTAATATTACCAATGTACCTGCGTCGGGTACTACTCACTTAGAGAAGTGGTATTTTAAAAAATAAAACAGAAAATAGTTAAGGTAAAAAAATAAATGTGAAGGTTTCTCCCCTTCTTGCTTATGCGTAAATAGCTTGCATAGACAGCGCATTCCCTCCAAAATCTTGTATACATTTGGTGACAGGAAAAATGTTTAGAATGGAGGTTAAAGCATGCATATTATTTATTATTATGTTGCGTTTTTCAGTAGGCATGTTTGTTTTAAAATGATTCCATTAGATGTGATCTTTTGTCCATTTACCAGCCGGAAATCGGCACGCATAGGACATTAAACAAGATGTAAGATCACCTTTACCACTACTGCTCATCGATATGTAGGCACACATGAAACAATAATCAGCTTAAACCTACCTACACCATTACAATACATCTGTCATTCTGGCATTCATATGGCTCAGACGTTTGGTCATCATCAATAAAGAAATGACTGCAATTACGCTTCTAATCTTCATATGACATGTTATTCACACGAGAATACTGGGATAATGTGTATGTGTTTGTGTGTGTGTGTGGACTATGGAGGGGAGATTTTTTTTGATAATAACTAAATCGAGCCTCTGGGACACAAATAGTAGTAGAGGATGTGAAGGACCACATGACTTTTAATGTTCGCTAAGAAAAGTAGTTTTTGTAATAAACACATGGTAATGTTGCATTTAGCTACTAGAAAGACTAAAATGTGAAGAAGAGTAATAAAAGTTTTCCTGCATTAAAAAACATGAATGTTGATCCGCTCAACGTTTTTTTAGAGAGGAGGATATGATGATGATGTACACAGGCGTAATTTGTAAGCTTTATGATAAAGCTTTCCAAAAAAGGACAAGTTTAATGGTAGCATCTGTAAAAATGTTTATTCCTCCGCCGTGCCACAATGTACATACGACTGTGAATACTATCAAAAAATGTAATAATTTTTCACGCAAACTATTTCAAGGACAAGCTATACACATTGCAACTAATTGACTAGTGTGTCTGTGCCAGATCGTTGTTGTAATGTAATAATGGCCAGTTCTTTCGTATAGAAGGAGAGTGAGAGAGGTAGGATTTGTCTGAGTTTTAAGGAGAATACAACAACGACGATGGTGATGATAAGACTACCTCAATGCAATGAAAGTAATGCGTGTGTGGCGGAGTAAAAAAAAAGAACATTTCTCCTACACTAATAATGTGCAACTTTGGGTGGTGCGGTGTGCAGTGTAAAGCTTGATGACCTTTTTGTGGGCAAATTATCTCAAATTATGCTTAAATACGATGAAGGGCATGGTCAGTACATGCATGCATGTAGTAGTAGAATCATATAAAAAAATTGTCTGGAAGGTCTGGATTAAAATGAGTGGAAATGAAAAGTAATAAAATTAAAATGGAGTAAAGGTTTTTTTATGAGTTGTGTACACGGACGGAGGTAGGAACAATGTGCACTAAACAAGTCGACATGACTGTTTTTTGGCTGTATGCACTGGATTATATATTGCTTGTTTAGCACACATTAAGGTTTGGTTTATAAAATGCATAAAAAATCGTGCATACCTAAGTTTAAATAGACATGCACTGCACTACACCGGGATATTATTATTATTATTCCTCCTCGTTTGCTGGTCTCATTCTAGCTGCTGTTGACGATGGTAGCTTCTCCCTTTGCATATTATGCTGCTAGGTTATTTGCTAGAAATAACCCTTTAAACTTCATTACAACCACTTAGGTTTTACGCTTCTCATATTATCCGACAAACTAATGGTCTGGCTGACTGAGACTACAAACTGTTTGGCACATTGCGCTTCTCCAAGAACATTCTCTTTTTATTGTGTGTGTGTGTGTACAGACGTTTTTTCTCTTCCGACAAGAATGCAGCAGTCACATTGTAAATGATAGAAATTTACGTTTGAGTAAGAACAAAACGCTGAAGTTGAAGAGAAACCCAGCTTTATTCAGTAATGTATGTGGATAGAGCGCTCGTCGCAATTGTAATTAATACTTAATGAATGCTCAGAAAAATGTGGTGGTGACTGGGGACTCGCTCTACGGTCACATTCCTTTGATTTCACTTTTTTCTTTTATATATTATGTTCTTGCTTTTTAATTCTTAAAATATGACTATTTTGTCGGATAGGGAAACTAAAAAAATTCATTCTACTAAGTCATCCATCCATATTTTAATGAATGAATGCATGAACATTAATTTTAAGAGATAATTTATACCGTAACGACCACTGGAACGGGCATTAAAGTGCTTTTCCCCTACTAAATTCATTCTGTCCCACTGTGTGTGCTGAATAGCATGCTGAATAATGTTGATTGTGGATGTCGAATACAGTAATGAATGAATGCATCAAGAACAATTTCTCAAAAAAAATAGGAACACGTCATCATCACCATCACAAGTTTGATGGTTTGGGTTTGATTGAACTGACACGCGTTTGGTGATTACTTTGTTGAAAGGGAATATATATGCATATACGCGCAATATGTTAAGTGCATAGTCCCACTTTTTATTATTATTATATTTTTTACACCAGGTAAGTGGAAAGGGAGAATCAAACGAAACAAAAATATTTTTATTCTTTGTACTATTTCCCCTAATCTCTCCAGCATAAAGAACTCACAGAATTGTATATCTGTGAACAAAGTAGTTTCAAATCTCATCATTTAATTGCCGACTAATCTTCCACGGAGACTACTGCTGAGCATGAACCTACCACTGTTTCAAATGGTATGACAAAGTCATTCTTTTCTCTATAAAGTAAGTCTACTTGCTTATGCAGCATTAAAAAAAACTTTTCGTAATGCAGCAACTTAACAAATGACTGACAAAAGTATTTTTTTGTAAGTTAGCAATGACAAGCAAAAAAACATCATGAATTCTTTTTTACGTTTTTTTCCATCACAACACATACATACCTACTCGTACACACACATATGCACATCTTCTTTTTTTTCAAACTTGTATCTAACCAAAAGTGGTAATAACAAAGTTTTTTTTAAATACCCATAATTTTTACTCGCGTTGTTGTAACTTATTTGCTGCACACACAGATTCACATTTTTTTTCCAGTGCAGCAGCACGTTTTATCTAATATTGTGTATGTATGTGTGTGTGGTGGAGCTGGTATGTTCAATAAAGATTTCATAGTTAATTCTTCCTCTTTGTCTTTCCTCTGCTTAATATTTGATGCAAAAGAGTTGTAAAAAAGGGATTACCTCTGTTGGGAGGTAAGTATGTAAGCCGAGGGAAATGTGTACTTGTTTCTGCATGCGCGCTATAAAAAATGAACATCCTTTGCAGAGTAATAACACAAGTGTGTAGTTTGCTGGTCTACTTCCGTTCTTTACGTCAGGATGCGATAATGGAAGTGTGCTCGAAAGACTATAAGACTAGCAGTTTGCCATTATTATAATAATAGGTAAGAAGACGCACAGGATAATGTCATGTTCCTGTTCTGTTCAGTAATACTTATCCGAGAGGAAAAAAACAAGAGAAATAAAAATGAAAATCTAGGACAGGCGAAAGGAAGAAAGCAATAAATAGAAGGAAATAAAATCTGAGCAAAAAGAGAAATAATGGATGGAACTCATCACAAGAAGTGAAGTAGGTACATTGAAAAAAGTTCCTGTTGTTAGTTAAAGCCAAGTTCAGGCTTTTATTTCGCTATTATTATTGTGGTATAGAAACGAGTGCACAATAGATAGACGGTGAACTTGTCTGAAGGATTGTAGCCTTCTACTAATTGATGTAATTAGCATTTTCAAATACAAGAGGAATAATATGGTGGTCGGATTTTTATTTGTGTGTTCGAAAATACACCCAATTGTCGCACCTTTTTTATCCAATATTTATACCACGTCAGGGACGGCAGTATGCAGTACTCCACGCACTTGGTACGATAAATCAAAAGAACACTAAATAATTAAAAACTCAAGTTTAATGAATTTTAATTCTCGAGAATCAGCAAAAATGCTTTTAAAAGTGAAATTAAACTGTTTCATTTTATTGGCAAAAAATGTGCTTGTTCCAGTTCAAAGTAATTAATATTGACGTTACAAATGCAATATTTATTGCTATGTGGAAAAGGCGTGGAAAGAAAGCCCATAATATGTGCCCATAAAAGAAAGGAAATTCTTTAATAATGGGTTGTGTTTCTCACTGAATTTTAAACCCATGTAGTCATTAAATGTATCCAGCAGAAAATTCTCATGTGCTTACATAAGCAACATTACTCTTTTCTTTTTTCATCCATTAGCGCTAGAATTGAATAAATTTTTCACTACGTTAGAATGATGAGCATCCTGACTTTTTGCTGACTATATGAAATAATTTGAACCCAACGTTGCATTGATTAAACTTTTGTTATAATAATAATAATAATAATAATGAACCAAGCAACTAAAGTTTCACAGTTTACGTCCAAGAAAAGCCCAACTCTGGATTGTGCACAGGAACGCGAAGCATAAATTATGCAACTCACGAGATTTATTGGAAAAGAAGTAAAATTTATGAATTTCCTGCATAAAACACGCTAATTTGATGACTCCATAGGTCGTTTGTAAAGCACTTTTGCAATTTTAAAAATTGCATACCATCATCATCCGCAACGGCAGCAGCAGCATAGCAGCAGTACACTAGTACGCTTCTTCTTACAACCACATTACATTCCAACTACATACATGCAAAGTACATTTTTACTTGACATTTATGCCGACGTGTGCATTTTGTGTGGGTGGTGGTAAAATATAAAGATCACTCCATTGTCACAGAAAACGCAAGGTGTGCTGGATGTCTGTGTGTGTTTGGCCATCATGGAGACAATAAATTTTTAACCTTAGCATTATAAATTGTATAATATTATGTGTATCACGTTGCACTTTATGGGTTCGTTTTTAGTGACGTACGTAAGAGAGAAAAAACTTATGAAACTCGCTCTGTTTACATACAAAAAAATTTCCCGTTTCTTTTCTATTTCTCGTGAAAACTTTGAAAGTGACATAAAAAAACCAAGTAAAGTTGTTGTGGTGTGCAATGGTGAATGCGATGATGATGACGATGATTCTAGTTACAAAGAAGACACACAAAATCGATGACCTGGTTCACTTTTTCTATTTCCAATGATTCAACAAAGCATCCTCTACTTGTGATGTTATTATGCAATAAACCTGCCAATAAAGTCTACTGCTAGGTGCTGCTGCATGTAATGAAACTGCTTTTTTGGACGGAACATACTCCACACAACTGACTACCTTTTTTTCGCTTTCTTGTACGTACAACATGCATTCATTTTTTTTACCGACGTCGTCCTCGTCGTCGTCGTCATATCGTCAATCTTTTGTTAACGAGTGTGATGAGCGTGTGTATTACTGTTAAGATGAACCAATTTCCTTGGAACTTTACTGCTCTTGGAACAAGTAAGAAGATGCCGGTGTGTGGTGTTGTGGCGAGTGGATGACTGCTATCATCCAGGGACAAAGTCGTTTAATTCTGAGTGGTGACACATAATATTACTCTACACGGTGCTAGCACGTAATACACACTCAATTACTGTAAATCTTCTTTTAAAAACAAAAAAAAATTAAAACTCTTCAAATGTTCCTTACAAAAATCATGCTCAGAATTACTTGCTGAAATGAAAATGTAAATATTTGCTATACAAACAATTCAGAAAAAATCAGAAATAATAATAAACGTTGCGAAAAAAATTAGTTTCCAAAAGATAGGTATTTAAACAAATATTTTTCTGTTTTGTCCAAAAACATCATCAAAAGTAGCAAAAAACTACAACCAAGCACAATAATCTGTTATATAGGTAAGCATGACATGGTATGTATATACTATATACATATGCATCATCATCATATCACCACCACTATCTCATCCAGCACCACCATGCTATTTTGCTTGTTCATAAACATGAGGCTTTTTTCAACTAAATAAATAATCCTTGGTTGCAGCAGCAGCAGAAGCGCAGCGAAAGTAAAACTACACACGTATATTTTTAGCTAATACCTAAATACCCAGATCCCTAATTTTCGTGTTATTATATGGTTGCGGCAAAGTATGTCAGTAGAGTTGGAAATGGAAAAGCAATACATAATTAAAAAATCGTTCCCACTTTTCAACCTCGTACAGATGTGTGGTATTTGATGGGACGGTAAAAAAAATTTTTTTTAGATGTGCTGCTGCTGCTATGCTTTTTTAATTTTGTGTTTACCTTCTCACTTCTTCTGCTTTCTGAATTATATAATTTAAGTAAGTATCTATATCTTTCTTTATAGAGTATGTAAACACGTTTACAAGCTTCTTGTACACACATAATATAATACCTACGCACATTATTAGTAGACGTGTATTATCTTACGCATTCACCGCTTACCCTCCCCTTCCTGCCGAAATTATTTTATGTCCATATGCTCTGCTGCATTGTATTGTTCACCGTAAAAACTTCAATAATAGAAAAGCACTCTCGTTCGGCCATTCACAAAAATAGTAGATACCTAAGTATATACATACATACATATGTAGGTAAACATTTTTTATCATCATCATCATCATGTACTCAATCTGCTTAACTTAGGAAACATCAACTTATCAAAAGGTGACGGTTGTTGTGACTACAGTAATGGTTGATTTTTTGGGGGAGAAAAAAACTCCAGGATTTAAGCACTTCAAGACTCTAAGTCTTCTCTGGAATTTTCATGGATCCTCCTATGTTACATAGCTATTATATGCATGTAATTTTTTTCCAAAAAGGCTACTAATAATCATAATACTAATGCTACCATTCATCCATATAAAATCCGGACTTGGATTCTGTGTGGCAGTGGTGATGGAGTAGTAAAACTGTCCTTAGAATTTAGAGAATTAGCATGAGAGAATAATATATTAGCGTTAAGCCAATGGTGATTTACATCATCATGTTTAACTTTTTATTGTTGCGTTGCCTTTGTACTCCCCCTTGATTTGGCCATTCCGAATATATTCTGTATTGAATGATAATAATAAAAAAAGCTTTTGTGTTTTTCTAAATGCCCACTGCATTTTATGCTTAAATTACTTTTATGATGACTGGCAGATTATTCTTCGGCACGACTCTGAAAAGAGAAGAGAAGATGAAAAAAAAAATTTTTTATATCTCTTTATTTATTCCGTTATATTTTTTTCCAGCGCAGGTTAGTGCAGCAATATATTACTCTTACTGTTATGCTATGTTTTTTGTTGGTGGCGGCACACGTTAAGCTTTGATTTTATTGTTGTTGCTGTTAATGTTAAGGATCTTTCCTTACACATGCCTTTTGTGGCGTTTTATGCTTTTGGAACCCAGCAGAACTAGCCAAATGAACCATGCATTTTTTCACATGACATTTTTTTCTTACTCGCTGGCTGGTGGATTCATCACCATCATCAACACCACAACCACCACCATCACCGTGTACATCTGCCAGTTACTCATACAAATACAATACATGTTTCATCGTAATCGTCATGGTCAGCACAAACAACATCACCACCAAATTCAACAAAAAAGGAGAGTGCACAGACATCACTGCACTTTTCAGACTTTCTGATGCAAGGCAACGATGATGACGATGATGATTCTGTTGAGCTGTTGATGATGATGATATTATTATGCATTCACCAGAAGAAGAAGAAAAAAAATTTCAAGGAGACAGCTGCCATGTGCAATACAAAAGGCAAAATATGGTGACAATTTATGTCCCTATGAACAACCAGTTGTTGTGCACCTATTCCTGGTTTCTGGCACACAATCAATTCCTATCTTGGTCTGGCTCTGGCTATCTATCTGGCTCTATCTTTACTTTTCTAACGGCTGTGTAGTACAGTTGTACAGACCTACAACAGAGTGTACATATTGCATTGGATACATGATACCCTGCGCTGGTTTTACGTATTTTAAAAAAAGTCGGAGTGACTGTAACAATTTTATTACAACTCCAGCAGAAAAGAAAGGAATGTACTCTACGCCCTATATTATTCATATGAATGAAAATAATTTAAAAAAAATAAATATCATACCTGCCATTCACTCATATGTGTTTAGTAGGTATTAAGTTAATGTTGGACACTTTTAGGTCAATATTTTTATCTACAAATTTGTGAGAAGATTGAAAAGGGAGACAGTGTAAAATGATCTTTTTAATACGATTAAACCTGGAGAGAGTGCATTCTGCTGCAGCGAGAGCTTTGCTTTTGTCATCATCTGTACTTGACATATATAAAATAATCATTTTATTTTTACCAATAAAAATGCCTTTCTCTTTTCACGGGAATAAAGCGAATTGCATGCATCCTTTTAATTACTCACTGGCACTGCACTGCACTGCATTTTACAACCTAGGTAGTTGTGAATGATGAAAGCTTGATGAAATCATGGAAGATGATGCAATTTGACCCAGTAATGTATGAATCATCTCATCGTGCATAATAATAGTAATAATGAGTGATGTAGAGAACCACAGGATACTCACAACTTTCCGCTTGACATTTTCTAGTGAGTGAGTACACACAGCAGTGAGAAATTAGTACACATTACATTATTATTATTACCTACTCTAAACATAACATGCACCATGCACCGTCGTCATTTTACCAACCTCAACAAATTTAATTTTTTTGGTAAAAAAGCGATGACTATATTGAAATTCAAGCGGTTTGCTCAGAACATTCGAATGCGCTCATTCTCTCTTATTCATCGCATCCCTTTTTAATTTAATAGCTGTAATTTGTTACTGGTTTTAAAAATGTGAAACAGATTGAAGCGATGTACCTTGCTACTTGATTTAGTTTGCTGATAAATCTACCACTTGAACACAAGTTAGATTAAGAATGAGAAAGAGTTTGCCGCAAAAAAAAGAAAGAAAAAAGGAAAGATTTTGTCTGTGAGATCAGTAAAGGTAGGAGCAGCAGCAGCATCATCAAATCGTTACATCATTCTTCTGATCGATCAATAACTAAATTAGTAGAAATTCAAAGTAATTGTCTCATATAATAGCGTCGTGGCATGTATCTAGACAGTGATAAATTAATCTTTATTATTTCGCATAACATGGCATAATTTTGGCATCCAATTTCTACCTCGGCGCTTATCTCACCGACTCTATAATGACATCATCCAATCATTTGCTTCTTCTTCTTCAGGTTTTTGCCGCAGTGGAAAAAGCATTGTGCTGTTGAGAAGAGGAGAACATTTTTTTATGTTACAAGGATTTAATTCGTTATTTATTAATACATTTTAGTTGCAGTCAGCAAAGTCCTGTTGTTGTGGTAGAAGTAGTAGTTGCCGACAGAATGCGAGGATACTGTAATTATTGGGTACACATACACATAAATTTTTTAAACCTACCTATGCATAAATAATAATAATAAGTGCTTAGTTAGTCACATAAAGTGTTAGTTAAAGATTTTTCTCTTGCTGAGTAGACAGAATATAAAAAAGTTTTTTTTCAACTTTCAAATATGTTAATTGTTTAATGGAAGTAGGTAACTTGAGAGTAGATCCAAATTCTCGTTAAAATATACCATTATCGTTCACATCGTTATCGTTATTATTTCGTTCAACTCATAATAACTACTGAACATTTATAGAACGCCACGACGACGGCATTGTGTACTTTTTTTCTCAGCAACAAGAGCAAACTGATTGTGAATGTAGATAGATGGACGAAAATTTACAGATTTTTTTGCACATTGAGGTTGTGCTAATAAGTAATAGCACAATTTATTTTCCTTTCTTTCTACTAAAGATCGTTATCGTTTTCCGTTAAAAATAGGTATTTCAGCGGATAAGACAAAGAAAGAAAAGAAATAACTTTCAAAAAAAATAATGTTTATTTTTCTCAAGTCGATTTTAGGTTTAACACTTTTTAAAAAATTTGCCACATGATACGTCATTCATGAATAAATAATGTGAAAAATCATTAGGCTTCCGCTTGTTTCCGAATGGCTTATCGTATTTCCTCTAACAAATACCTAAACTATGCCACGGTCATTTGAATCATTAACATGTATATAAAGACAAATAAGATGCACACGTCTTCCTCTAACAAAATAGATCATTATTATTGCTGGTTGGCGCACAGAAAAGAACACTGACTGTAACAGTCAATGCAAAGGAATTTGCCAAAATTGTATATTTTCTTTCTCAGAGCTATATTTAGTGCTTAAAATGCGTCTTTTTTTCACTGTCCTGTTTTAATGCCGGCTCCCACATATAACTCCTTTTAAAGCGGACTCCATTTGCTATTATTGTGATTACTCTATACACATTTGGTTGAGATGAGAGAGTAGCAAAAAAATACATTTCTATTTTTGTAACTAACGTGTGAGAAGTATTCATATCTACAACAACGTAATCCTAGAACATATCTCCGTAACATAAGTTTAGTGAGTGTAGTACAGTGCTGTTGAGTACTTTGGGAACAAAAAGTAATAAAACATCTCAACGTTTTATTTTATTTTATTGCATCCTTGCTCCAATATTGTAATCCTTAAATTTTTTACAAATCTGACTGATCTTTCGGGATCAAAATTCATATTTGAAAAAATGTATTTATTATTTTTAGTCAAAGTTATTGCTCGAACATATGCAGTCATTTGAATTACTTGGGTTTTTATATTTGTTTTATGGACTCATGCATCTAAATTGCCTAAATATGTACAGCGTATAAATTCTAAATAAAAAAATGAATGATACCGTGAAGAGAAGCAAAAAGTGTAAAGTATATTAATAATAGTTAGTAATAATAATGAAAAATGATATGCCTTTTAGAAGATACATTTTTTTCATGGAAAGATACTTGTAATCAGCATTGTTTACAAAGCAGTCTCTACT
Source organism: Sinhomidia bicolor (assembly GCA_027743785.1). Taxonomy (NCBI): domain Eukaryota; kingdom Metazoa; phylum Arthropoda; class Collembola; order Entomobryomorpha; family Entomobryidae; genus Sinhomidia; species Sinhomidia bicolor. The sequence continues at coordinate 23,646 of JAHZMT010004321.1, forward strand.
CATCCATAATAATCCCTCTAATATTTAATATCCAATGGAATGGAACACAATTGGACTGCTCAATTCAAACAAGAAGACCTACTTGGATGATGGTGATGACGTATTATGTAAACATGCAATTAGAACATGAGCGCTTGTTTTTTTTTACGCTGTTTCCTTTTGCTCAACTTCTCCGATGAGCAGTTAGTTGATACATATAGACAACCAACCTGGGTGATTAAAAGGGTGATAAATGCTGCTTGGAAAGTAGAATCGAGTTTACAAAAAGTTTTCACACTTGCTTCATTTTTTTCTTTGAGAGTAGTAGGCACAAAGTTGACTCTTGTAATGGTTGAGTAAGCGGTGTAATATCGCATTACTTTTTAGGATCGGATGAGTTGAGCTGACTTGTCTTACGACTTGTACATATGCTATATGGCAACTCTATTGATATCCACATTATTATTACTAATATTATGCATGTACTTATTTTTCCTTAAGGTCAAATGTGCCGTAACCATACGCAAAAAAATCTAACGTTCAGAGGAAAAAAACTAACTTTTTTTGTACTAACTTTTAGCTACACAGGTTTTTCATGATGATTGTGTAAGAGTGCATACATGTAAGCAAAAAATAAGGCATAAAAGGTGAGGTGTTGAAATATTCTCTTTTTTTACTGCTGAGTGCACCAAGAAAAAAAAACTCTTGTACCAAATATTTTCTCTCTAAAGTGGCAAAAAGCTTGTTTAAAAATATATAAATGTAGATGTTGGGAAAGATTAATTGGAAGAGGGAGAGAAGTAAAAAAGAAAATTGGTATTTTTCTACATATTGGAGAAAATTAAGAGTCTTGCTGTATGCCATGTACTCTTTACATACGCAGCATGCATGCATCCGAGTAAGACTCTTTTCATTTCACAGAGAATACACTTTCCGATTACTACTACAGGCTGCAAGGAATTGGCGTGATACGCAACTTACGCACGTACGTGCGTGCTTATCAAGGTATATTGACGTATTAAATGAGTGTAAATAAGTGCCATGTGTTAACTAATTGAAAACTCGTGTTGTGTTACTACATCATTTTTAAAAAGAACAACTTGCATCAAGCAAGAAGCATTGTGTGCCTTTGCAGAATTAGCACGACATGCCTTCTTTCTACAGTTCTTGCTTATAATTACGTGGCCACCTGTCTATGGCATTAGTTCAAAATGCAATTTACTTTGCTAAAATTAAGAATACTTGCTGTCAGCGGAAGCCATGCTCATTAATTTAAAATTTCGTAATATTTTCAAATGTGAGATGCAATAATAAAGCATATTTATTTCTAACATGCGTGGTTTAATTAAGATAAGATAAGTGGCATTTGAACTCTGTACAAGTTTAAAACAAAATGAGGAAGCATAGCATGTACTACTTGAGAAAGTTTTTTTTACTGGTATTTGATGTTAAATTTGTTCTTTATAATAATTATAGAAACAAGGCTATTTTAAAACAATAAAAAGTTAGTAGGTACAAATCAAATGGAAATGATCATAAAAAGGTTGAGGAAGATGATTTGAAAATCATACTTATTTTATTAACCTTGTTCCTCATAATTTACATGTATACAATTTCCCAATGTTCACAATAATTACATCCGCCAGCCAGTCTCTTATTTAGGGTCTTTGATTCTACAGCACTGTCTACGCAGTAGAAAAAAAAACAATTCAAAACATTTAAAATAAATTAAAGGAGTGAGGACTAGACATTTATTTTTTATGTTTTTCATGCACAAATGTAAATATACATATAAATGTTTATGCTACCAAGTCTTTTTGGCAGTTGTTGACAAAACAATATTTCTCGAAAACGCCATTTATCCAACCTGGAGCCTCCAATTATAAACATCTCCCCGATTCCATATCCTCTGTCATGAACGTAATTATCGTCGTTGTCGTCATCCATACAGAAAAAAGGCAGATCAGCCAAATGCCATGTTTACGCTCATATATTATTTTTGTACATAACTTGATACAATGGACACATTATCTTTTTTTAAGATTCTGAGAAAGAGCAACGTTGCAGAAGCAAAATGACGACGCCGACGTTGATGAAGTCACCATTAGATGAATTATCAAAAAGCCAAAGATGCATGGTAATTTTATCCCAACTTTTAGAGCCATACACGAAAAACAAAACGCAACACGTTTTTAAGCAATAATAATAATGACGACAAGACGATAGCATATACACGAGTGCAAAGTTTGTTTCATTTCATTCGGTTGTCGTATACTATGTGCAACAACGGCAGTATTTATTTGGAACTTTGCAAAGAATTCATAAGAATTCATGTACTCGACGACGTATTGGCGTCAGTTTTTTTTATCAATTCACCACTCCACACCACCACCACCACCATCACCGCCACAATCCTCACACCGTCGTCGAGCACACATAGCACAGCGTACAGTGTTAAGGCTTATTGAAATGGAACATTGGTTTTAGCCGGCGTAGCAGCAGCAGCGATACTCACTGCTGCTACTTTTCTCTTGACTCTTGACCATGTTTGAATGAAAATGGTACAACGCCCTTATAACTTGAAAACAGCTATGACGAGTACTTTTTCTGTTTCATTAAAATGGGATAATTCTAGATATGAATTCTGTTCATGTGCATGACTGTGAGTTGAGCACTACTACTACTACCACCACCACTACTTCATTCGGTCATTTAGATTAAGATACCGAGCTCATACTGGTACAATAACAATTTGTGATATGAAACTAATTATTATACTACGTTGAATGGCCAACAACGACGAGAGGGCTCTTGCGGTGGTGGTAGTTGTCATAATACTATATTATAACAAACAGTTGCAGAAGAAGCTCGCTGTACAATGGATTTTCATGAATGAGGGACTTGCGGTGTAGTAGTGGAGCACATTATTTGCCATTTTATTTATCTCCCTTGTACAATGGGACATTTTATGACACTTGATGACATACGTAACTCACGTTTTTGTGACTAGTTTAATTGTTGGTTTTGGCAGTATGATATGGGTGAAAGAAGCCCGTCCGTGTAAGAAGAAAATAATCATTACTACTTCTGTTTTAAAAGTATACTACCTACTTTGTGTGTACAATTGAGAAGAAAAGGAAAAAGTCCCACGCAACACGCTTAATTCAATAATCTACATACCTACATAACATGCATACGTTGTATTTACTTTGTGGGTATGCAATTATAATTATTGCTTACATGATCCAACCATCTAACCATAAACAACGTGTTATTGTGTAGTGGTGGTGGATGGTGAAATTAGACATACGTTTTTCTCCCAATATTATCGCCATTTTGGTACCATTTACATTTTCATCAACTGGGTAGGTATGGTATTTCCGTGTTGGTATAGGTATGTATATATAATATATTAATGCAGGTATGCATAAAGACAACCGGCGAAGCGGTAAACTCTGTGGGTTGTCGGGTAAATGAGCAAAAGCTCCAAGTTGACATTGGTAATGCCTCTATAATGGCCTGGTGTTGACGGCTAATGACTGTTAAAGAGAGTGAATCAAAACGTAGCAGCCGGATTGAAGTTGATGGAAGCTGTGGAAAAATGTGCATACAAAGTTATATGGCTAATCCTTAAAACGGGTGTAGGAGGAAGGAGGAACTTGCTGTTATTCTCTCTGGTTACAAATCAACTGTGGAAAGTAATCAAACTGCTGCTGCTGATGATGATGATGATGCAGGTCGCTCAATTTGTTTTTCTAAATTAGGTTGAAGGAAGAATTTTTCTTTCAGCCCACTTACTCCACTCTTTGCTTACTTGTCTGCTGTATACTCTTTTGTTGTTAAAACTAAGGCATTTTTCTTCGATACATATTTTTTTTAAATTCTGGTCAGGTCATACTTTTTCTTATCAAATGCATTCAATATGAAAAAAAATCGTAATTATAAGCTGAAATATTATAAAAAGCGTACTATTATGGTGTTGATGGGATTATTGCAAACCTGAATCGAACACTTTTTTGAAACAAGTAATGTCAGCCTACAGGGGAATCTCTTGAGTCATCATCATGATTATTATGGCAAATTGCAAAATGGGAATTGGACATATAATATATACACACACACACATCTGCAATATTTACATGATTTTTTTCTCGATTGACTATATTTGAATGAGTCATTTTCACTTTTGTATTCGTTCTTTATTATAATATCGCAGCTATTTGCATTGGTTCATTATAACTATATAGGCTATAGGCAAAAAGGTAATAAATATTTGCGTTTAAAAGTTTAAGGATAATCTTTGTAAATATTTACACACGTTTGTTCAAACCATGCAGTGCTGTTCAAGTAAATCTTGACAAATAAAACAATATTATTATCATTTTTTGAATATCTGCATTTATTTATGTCAAGTAGGTTACGAATGGTCTTTTACGTGCCCATTTGGCAGTAGGTTGCTTTACAAAATATCTCTTTTAATATTTCCGATAAGATTTTTTTGTGTACTCAAATTACTCATCATTGAAGTATCTCACAAAAAGCAAATGTTTTATGCAAAAATTTATTCAATTTAAAAATTTAGCCCTGTAAAGCACCAGTATAAAACGCACCATTTAAAAATTTAAAAGATCAGTTTGCAGTTTAAAAAAAATTAATTTTACTGAACGCTCAATAAAACTACAAGTTATATAGCCTGCTGCGCTAGCTCTTTAATGGCAAGTTGAAATTGAATTGGTGTTCTCAGTGTTCTGCAGTACTTACCATTAGTGTTAAAAAGCGTGTGTTCTTAAATAAGTTTGTTCTTAATTCACTTTTCGATTTACTGTTTCCACCCATTCACTTCTCTGGAATAATAAGCTCTTTTTAATTTACTCTTTTATTCTTCGGATAATGATACTGATAGCTTTCTTAGGCATATAATTGTGTAAGTAGATCTCTCTCTCTTTCCTTTTTTCTCCATCATACTACCTTTCTCCACATATAACTTTTTTTTCGTTTTTGGAAATAGATGTTATCAAACAAGAACCCTGCTTTTATTACACAAGTTCTGTCGACGTACATAAAAGGGAATGTAACATAAAGCAAGATAAAAAAAACTTTTATTTCTAATTAAATCGCCGGAAACTGAAAAAAAAGTTATAGCCCCGAATTGATTCATTTTTATTGCTAGCAGAGGAAGCAGAATAATCTCTAATGTAGGAAAGTACGGATGTTTTTCCATTGAGAAAATCCATTTGCAATTGCATCTTTACTTTAGCTCTCTCTCTCTCTGTCTGTCTCTCTTTCCTTTTATTATTGCACTACTTTTGTCCAGAAATGTAGGTCTGTTGACTGAGAAGCTCATCCTATTTTCTGCGTTGCATTGCCTAAACAGTAATAAAACATTGGCTTGGTCTCATGGCCGACACTTTATTAAAGTTAAAAGAAGGTCTAAAAGTGTATACATGCATACGTGCATACCTATATACACTTTTTACGCATAGGTATATTTTGTAGCAATTGTCATCGGACTCTTATGTCTGACAATGAGCGTGTATATTAGCCCAGAAAGTAAAACATTAGCTTTGGGTTTGTGGAGCGTCCGTGCTTGCTGTGCCCGCGAGACAAGTAGTTATGGCGTACAAGGTCATTCAACTGAATGTAAATGGTTTCTGTCTAGCAGATATAATAATAATAATAATATCTCATTATGGCTTATGCAATAAGTGAATTAGAGTCTGTCCGTTTGTTTGTTCATGTGATGTTGCATTAGTTCTTTTTTTTATAACAAAAAGATGTTCATCTTGTTAAACAAACGATTCGTTTACTTTTTCACTTTCATTAGTTTGGTATATAATTAATGTGGACTTAAAAACGGGGTAAGCAGCGCATTGATTCAAAACGAGATTCGATTTGCATAACTGTCATCTCATCATCGCATAATCAGTAGTAGCGAATTAAGTAAAAAGATGTAGTAGTCAGCTGGAGGACATATATATCTTTTAAAAAAGAAGTTACTTTCCGAAAAAGGTTGCTTCAAATTGGAAGGTACACAGTTTTTTTGCAAATAAATTTTCTTTAATATAAATACATATATTTCAAATCTGTTTGAGTTTGCAGACAAAAACAAGGATTGAGCATAATTAGAAAATTATAATTGCACTTGTTTGATGATGACCTTTGGCATTTTGATTAGCTGTCTGATACACTTCGTCAAAAATTCTCGCACTTTCATATTTCATTTTAATCAAGAAAGAGTTTTTGCACATTTTCACAACAAAAAAATTATTCTTTCATTTTAATTTATTTCATACAACAAAGTATAGACGCAGCTCTTGTTCTTGAATATAAAAAAACGATTGTACATATGTCAATTCATTCAGAGTTTTGTTGTGCCTATTCATTAGTATGACATCATCATGCAATAATTAGAGCTCTGTGTAACTTTTCGGTGACCTCACAGTCACAGAGCTGTACTCACTCGTGTAATAATCAGACAACACCACCACACACAAACACACTAACTCAGCCGGTTTTCCGCGCTTTGGCTCTGCAGAATACAAAGAACTCTGTAACATACATTTATCAAAGTAGGTAATCACCATGGATTACCTATATTCAATATATCTTCAAAAAAATGTCATAGTTTATCCAGTTTTGTTTGGTCCCAAAAAAAATTTATTCACCAACAACAATAATTTTTCTATGCAATAGGTATGCATGGCGTGTAACTTACTAATAATTGACAAGTGTAATTTTCATAGTCGATGAACAACATTATTTATTTGAACTGTCAATCATGATGAGTGACTAGCCCTTTGTAAAATGTGCTACTATTCACATCCCACACTATTATTATTATTATCAATGTTGTTACAGGTTTCTAATGCCACGGGCAATTAAACTAATTGTCTGACTCTAACCATCTGAATATTAATTGCAAAATATGCATGTTATCTAGTTGTCTATCATTATCATTAAGCTTTTTTGCACATAATATATAAATATTTACAGAAAAAGTGCATCACGTGTGAATTGATGAGACACCTTACCGGGAAACTTCTTTGTCTAACCTGCACCCAAAAGAATACAGAAATATTTCTAAACAATGCTCAATTTTTTTTGGTTTAGGTGGCGTTAGAAAAAACACTAAATCTAGTGATTTGAGCAAATTGCGTTGGCGTTGAGAAACATTTCTTCTTCCCAGTCCAGTTTACTTTCCTGTTGACCTGGAAACGACGGGATTCCACAGACAAAGATTAATTGTTTCTGCTAGCACCACCTTAGCAGTTTACAGTTTTTCTTCCAAAAAGAAAATACTACACAAAGTATAACGGATCCACCGCCTTTCGTGTTACTGGTAAGCTTGATATTTTTTCTGGTATTTTTTTACATTTCTTATGGCCGTAGAAAAAAAATACTAATAGGTATGCATTGTACTGTACTACACTGTCAGTGTATCCCACTTGCCCTTCCTGCTTGAGTTAGTTCTCTTGCTACAATACAAGACAAGCCCATTTCTACAACAGAACACCAAAAAAAGTACATGGAACTTTGTGAAAAATAACGAGTCATTATTATCGTATATTTTTAAAAAAGAAAGAGGAAATTATTTGCCTACTTTTTTGTTGTCTTTTGAAGGAGAAAGAAAGGTAAAAGGAGAAATTGTAAAAAGAAAAAGTACAAAAATACCATTGAAAAAAAGCCCTGTCCCCTTTTCACCAAGTTTTTTTTGCCGTTTCAAAAAAAAATACCTCACATGTCAAGTTGGAAGAGGAAATGTAGACTAGTAGGAAGAAGAAGAAAAAGAAAAAAAAAGAGCTGAAATGGTATGGGCTTGTGGCGTGGCAAATAGCATGCATTTTAGTACTCACATGAGACTAAACAAAATTCGTGATTCTGTTTTGTAAAGAAGACATAAATTTCGTAACATCTCCGGTGTGGTATAATATAGCTTTTAAAAGGTAAGTAAAGTAGAAAGAGAGAGTAAGAAAGAAGAAGAAGAAAAGACCTGCTGCTCTTAATTTTTATCCGAGCAAGCATCATTTTCAACATCATTCTCTCAAGTCTGTGTTCAGCTTTCATTCTTCCTGTTGTGGAATGGAATGTTTGCTTATGTTACAAAATCATCATCACATCATTCTCTGAAAACGATTCACATTGCAATGCAATGCATGCAAGTAAGAGGAAAATGTGTGTGAAATATTGAACGAGTGGCGGCGGTGGTGGTGGTAGTGGTGTAAATATAACTAAGTAAGAAAGTTGATATGCTTCCACACATGCACATTATATTACTACAATTTATTTCACTGCAGGCGAAACAATATAACATTAGTGTTCTCTGTTCAAACAAGAAGCATGTTTTATGTCAGTGATATATTCAACCGTTGGAATTCAAAAATGCAAAAAATGCTCCTTTATTCATCAACACTACATTACTGTAGTATTTCACAGAGGCTTGAAACACATTTTGTTTTTCGGAATTATAAGCTCTTTCAAGACAAACAGAGAGATTTTTTTTTCAGTTGAAACAATGGAAAAGTTGAAATTTAATATTGGTAGGTGTATCAATGCTATTCGTTTCTTGGAAACATTACAAAAAAGCCTCGTGCACTGTAAATTGTAAACCTTGACAGTATTTAAAATCATGTTATTTGAGCACTATTTTTGATGGTGTGTACGGACGTAAAAACAAAGAGGTTACATTCAACGGAAAAAAATTAATTCGTTAAAAGAGGGCGAGTTAGAATTAAAGTTTGATACATTTCAGCACGTGTTCCAACAAAAGATCTCTTCATCAAATTACATTTTGTAGAATTGCATGAGCGTAATTCCAGTTTGATAAGTTAGCGTCAATTAGTTTTTGCT
>JAHZMT010004322.1:0-31004 GCA_027743785.1 Sinhomidia bicolor
TCTGTCTAGTATTCTACTGTATTGTCATGATCTGGTTTTGCAAAAATATATATACATACATATATAATAAATAAAATAGGCTACGTGGGCATGGCACAACCACACACGGCTTACATGATTTTTTACCTTGTACAAAAAAAAACTTATTATTATTATTTCTTTTCCATTCGAAACTTCAATATTTACTTTGCGTGTATTGTAATCTATTGTGTAAACCAAAGCTGTTTGACAGCCATGCCCTATATATCTCCACCAGCAACAACAACAAAATAACAACCTGATACTGTATACGGGTATAATGCATATCTTAAGTAATATCAGGAAATAAAATTGTGTTTTTTCAATCGACTTCTTCATCTTCTTCTTTCGCACTTTCTTTAGGTTTGTACTTTTTTCATGTAAAGCTTTCTCTTTTTCTTTTTCTAGTTTGATATATTAGATAAATATTATGTGACTGAAAACTTGTCATTTCTACTGAAATACCGAGTGAAATAATTTTTTCAAAGGAAAAAAGATGGCAAGTGAAAGAGTGGGGAAAAATAATGGATACATACATATACACAGAGAGAGAGAGAGAAAGAGAAAGAGAAAGAGAAAGAGAGGGAACACCTACATACCTACCTTTACATTCATGTAACTTAATTGAAAATGTCAAGCTATTCAAAACGAAAGGCGGCAAGATTTAAATCTAGCGGAGATAAATAAATAAGTATGTATACAAAGTTGAAAAAGAAAAAGGAGAGAGAGAAAATAACAGAGAAATAGCATAATAGCAATAATAATAATAACAATATATTATATGTAGTGTCTTCTTAACAAAAAACATTTCAAAGAAATACACGTCTATTTTTACTTTTCGTTTTCAGTCGTCTACTCATCCATTGTGCATTTTTTAGAGAGTGACAACCAACCTTTTCTAATTTTTTTGCTCATCTTATCACCGTCATCATCCCCTCTTTTCAAATGAATTCGTACACATTTTATTACTGTTATTAAGTACTGTAGCATAGCTGCAACATAACTGTAGTTTATCAGTTTGATTTTCATGTCTGCCTGTCTGTCCCAATTTATTTTTTGTTTTGTGCATATTGCCTGAGAGAGTTACTCAGTCTGTATATTTTTCATTTTATAGATTAGCTTACTACTTAATATCTATCGTTTGCTAAAAAAAGACTACAGCAAGGTTGCATATCACAAGCTCACACCTTAACAATTCAACTACTCCCTTGCAAACTAAAAAAAGACTAGGTAACTAGCATACATTTTCAGCGTTCCTATATATTTTTTGCAGCAGTGAATTGAATGTAATTTCACTCACCGCTGGTTTGCTAGCCCCTGCTGATTTCTATGCTAGAAAAAACTAGAAAAAATTGAATATATCCGTTTCTGCGATGCACGGTATGCAAACTAGGTATACAATTATTTTTTGTATTACAAGCGAATCATTGAATTATTATTATTATTATCATCGTCACCATTAACATTCTTTCATAGTATAAAAGTATTTACGTAACTTGTAAAAAATATAGGTTTGGTTTGTTGTTGTTGTTGGCGCTTGTTGATGATGATGATGATGTTGGCTTGGTAGCGGCTCTGCCTACAAATGTAAATTCTCTTTCTCTCTCTCTCTTTTCTCTCCTTTGTGAAGGAAGCCTTTGCTCGTTTGCATTGTCAAAAGGGAACACAGGACGTGCGTAGGTACATGTAACCGAGTGTGAAGTAAAAGGAGAGGAAAAGAAAGAAAGACAGGGAGAAGACATACATGTACCAACACATAAACTGTGGTGATGATGATAATAAATAACAATAATAATAATAAGTGTAAGGAATGTGCTGCTTGGAAACATACTATCATCATCTGAGTAGTAGTAGTAGTTTGAATACACGACAAGAGAGAGAGAGAGAGACGACGACGACGACACACAGGGTTGATGATGATGCGATGAACAACGGGACAGAGAGGATGAACGAAAAACGTGTGGTGGTGGTAGTAGAAAGAGAAAGAGAGAAAGGTTTTATTTTCAAATAACGCAGATTGGGAATAACTGGAAGAAGAAAGGAGTCAAAAAAGAGGAAAAGGTAACAAAGAAACTCCTGCGTGATATAACACAAAAGCGCACATTACATTTTCATTGAATAGGAAAAGGGATATGGATACTGGCACTAGTAAGTAGTAGCACTGCTGCTAATATACATTCACACATACATACATACATGCATACTACAAACGCAACTTCTCTCTCTCTCTCTTCTTCCTTTTCTTCTCTCACAGAGAAAACTTTCTTTATTTTCCTTCTTTTTCGTTTTACTCTTCACCGGATAGGAATAAAGATTTTTTTGGAGTAAACTATATAAAGGTACACTTTAGCCGTACATATAAAATGTTTGTAGTGTTTGCATATTATGTATATTCAGGTAGACATACATACATGCATATATAATAGATTTTATATGCAAATCTTGATTGAAGATGATGATATTTTTCCGAGAAGCTTGTTCATAACGCTGTTTTAACATGAAGGAATGTAAAAGGCTGTATTAAGTACATGAATAGGTAGCACATCATCATCATCATCGTCGTCGTCATCAAGTTGATACAAATAATAACATCTTTTTCAGGCATAATTTTGCTCAGAGGGAGTCGGTGGTGGAGATATGTATGATGAGTTGAAAGGAGACAGGTTTTCTTTCTTTTTCTACAAATGCTACTGCTACTGCTTCTGCCGCTACCACTCTACTGCTCTGATTGAGATTACTACATACTACTATGTATGCATGTATGTATTAGAGTCATTTTAATCATCAGTATCGTCATCATCTTCTTCTTCTACTTTTTCAGAGTGAATTCATTCAAATAAAGTGACTTGTTCAAAAGTTACATGGGAAAAAAGAGTAGCGGTGCATATTAGTGGGTTTTTTGGAAATAGACAGAGAGAAAGAGGGAGAGTGAATAGATGCATGAAAGTTTGAATGAAAAGTTTGCTGCTGCTGCTGCTGCTACTACTGCTACCACCACACACCGACAACATACACACAAACGTTGATTCAATAAAGTTCAATTAAAAGCGTGTTCAGTTGACGTTATAAAATGTTGAATGAATATGGGTAAATCTGCTTTGCTACTGCTGCTTTGGTAGTAGTAGTAGAAGAGAATAGGTAAACAAAAGGGAATCGAAAAAAAAATTCAAAAGGTAGGGTGAAAAGAAGGAGCAGTAGTAGTAGCAGCAGCAGCAGCAGTGATTTATTTTAGACAAGAGACTGTATACAAATGCAGGAATCTTCTTGACATAAAATATTATGTGTCAGCAGAAGCTCTCTTTCTTTTTCTCCCCTCGTCTTCCTTTGGGTACACATACAAGTGTAGCTAACCGCAAGTTTCGTGTTATCGGAAAGAAAAAGCTAATTTCTTTCAATGCCATTTTATAATTGACAATTAGCTGGTACAGTAGAATTCCATTTGGGTTTGTAAAATTCCTTGCTAGCTATTTACAAGATTGGTGGTGTTGGCTGGAAATCTAATTTAACTTTTTTTTTGTAAAAAGCGTCATTATTATTAGCATTAAGCTTACTAAATAAACTGGATTTTGCAAAGAAGACCGTGTACACTCGGGTTGTCACAAAAACTTCCATATTACCACTTTGGCAGGTAGTCACCAACTTAATTGTATTTTTTTCTACTTATCGGATTTTGCAACTTTTATAAAAAGAGCTGGCATGTATGACATTATTGTTGGTTGAATAAGAGAGTGCTACTGCTTTTGATGATGATGATAATGATATCATGTGCAAAAGTTGTGGAATCCTCTTTTCTACACGTCTGCTTCTGCATATTACATTAATATCACTACTTGGAATCCCTCTAAATGTATTTCGCAAGCTGTATAAACAAATAATGGATATTTAGTAGAAGACAACAAAAGAAAACGGGATTGCTCTATATAACTAAATAATAATAATAAAGTAAGAAAGTAGCTCACTGACAAACACACACACACAAAATAGTTAGCTAAAAAGCATTATACATTGAAAAAAGGATTCTGTTAGTTTTTCCATCATACCACCACCACCACCATATCCGTCTCTTTCAATATTATTTGTAAAAAGGAAGACGCAGCCGAGAAAAGAGAGATAATATGGTAAGCAAAAAGAGGAAAACCTTGCTGCTGCTACTGGAAAGCTCATGCATGCTCCATAAAATAATCAATTTTAATTTATTTCTTTTGTGACGACAAGATGAATGTCGTTCTTGGTATTTTATGGTTTGCCTTTTCAACTACCTACCACATACATACAAGAGCAACCACGTATCTACATACATACATGCATACATTTACACTACAATGTTCGCGATAATGATGCTAATGGCGGCAGTGGCGGCGGTAGGTAGGTATTGGTTACATTGGTTTGTCTTCACTACCTCTATTGTTCCTTCCGCCTTTATAAAGAAATAAATATATATATATATATATGGGTGATCATCACAGTGATGATAATCACAGTGAACTGATATTGTTGTTGTTGTTGTTATTGTTAGTGGTGGTGGCTTTGCTAGTATTTGTTCAAAATAGTAAAAAGTAGGCTTGTTGTTGTTGCTCATCCTTCTTTCTCTCTTTTATTTCCTTCCAGTAACAGTATGTATGTATGTACATACTAGTAACAAAACTGCTCTAATGATAAGTAAAAAGCCCAAACACACTTATTTCCGTTTCAATTACACATTGGCAAATGCAAAATAATAGTATACATTTCTGCGTGCTTACTTACAACGACACCAAATGCAGTTCACATGGTGTGTCTACTATAAGCTGTTATTCGGGTCAATATGCCTGGCAATAATACAACAACAACAACAACATATGTACGTACATGTATTTCATAGTAGTGCCACAAAAGTGTTTAATATTATGTAAGAAAGATAATAAAAATAATGCTTGAATAGCTAGATATGGCCTGGCGGAGCTACTTACGTATATGGAGAAATATACGGCAGCAGACGTGAGGAATTTAACAATATTATTCACACTTTACTTTTGATGTAAAGGCAGTTGTTGTTGGTGGTGGTGAAAGCGGCACTACTTCTGCTGCTGCTGCTGCTTTTTTGGCGGCAACCGCCTGCTATAAAAAAATGGCTTTCTTTTTTTCTACTTTCCCTTTTTGTTTCTTGTGTTGTTAGTGGTTCTGAAGAAGAAGACGAAAAAAAATTGTTTTTGTATGTGCGTGTATTTCTATATTCTTTTCAAATCGATAGCTGAAACTCCTCTTTTCTTTTTCTCTTTATAATTCCCTGCCTCTTTCTGCAGAATCCAATATAAATGGAATATCAAAGTGTTAATAAGTAATGAAGTAATGGCAAGACGTGAACGTCGGTTTCCATTGCAATCTACGAATTCCATGCTAATGGAGTTGAGCAGGCTTCCTTTTTTCTCCATTGTGTCTATTATTTGCACATGATGGCAGCAAAGCAAGCAGGATGAGGAAAAGGAAGGGAAGCGCTTTCAGACATGCTTTTTCGTTATGAACTTGAGAAAATTCCAGTTGAAAACGTATATAGATTTTTGTGTGTGTGTGTGTGTTTCTTGTTATTGCACATTTATGCTAATATGCATAGAAAACGGGGAAAGAAGCAAAAGGTACATAATAAAAATACATGGAAGGAAAATATACACACAATATGATTATAGAAAACAGATTACTCATGTCAAGTTGAATTAATGTTTGCGGCTCTCTGTTTACTTTCCCATTAGCTCGTTGCAAAGTTGTTGTTGTTGTTGTTGCTGCTTCTGCTGCTGCTGTTGTGTTGCTTTTAAGGAAAATTTTCAGCAAGCAACGTCGTGGTCGTCGTACACTGTTAACAGAAAGGTTACACATGTTTGCTTCCATTTTCTATATTATGTTTTTCCAGCATATTTTTTGAACACTCTCGTAGCTGAATGCAGAGTAATAATAATCTTGATGATAAAAAAAGAATTGAAAACAGCAATCCCTTGTTTCTATCTTTCTCTTGAGAGAAAGCATGTTTTTAAAAAATACACATACAATTTATATTACACATTGATGGTAACAATAGATTATATCCATGTATATATACCTTAAATGTGAAACTTTTTTTAAAAAAAATTCTGGCTGGCCTCCTCTGTATTTTCTTCTTTTCCTCCTCTTTTTCTTCCATTTCTGTCACATTTTCTCAAATTAAAAATCCCCTGAGATACATAGCAGCTCAGCAGCAGTAGCAGCAACAGCAGTAGCAACAAGACAATTTTTTCCTGGCAACACGTCAGAAAGTGGAGGGAAAAGCCAGTGCATTTACTATTGGCTTGTGTTTCCTCGTAAGAGAAAAATAGAAAAAAGAAAAAAGGCAAGATAAAAAAGCAAGTATGCACACAGGTGAGAGAAAGAAATCCATGATCAGCAATTTTAGCAATGTAATAACTCATTCGTTTCAATTGAACATCAAATCTGGGAGAGTATCTTTTAAATTGAAAATGGCTTTCTCTCTCTCTTTCTCTCTACTTTCTCTACCATCTCACTCTATTCTCTATCGTGGGACTTTTTGAGAAAAAGAGAAAGAATAAAACTCACAAGGAAAATAAAAATCAATGTTTTTCCCTTTTTTATTGATTTACATGATGCTCTATAAACACAAGAAGAAGACGAAAAAGAAGAAGGAAAAATAGAAATGTACAAACAGGCAAGTTTAAGCAAAGCCCAAGTGAAACTGATATGGAGAAAATGAAAGGAGAGAGAGAGAGAAAAAAAATCCAGAATTTATGTAGGTGTTTACAATTGTCTGATTTTTTTTCTTGATACCAATGTAATTTACTATGGTGTAGGTATGACGGTGTGAGAACGTGTGTTTCTTCGCTATGCGCACCTTTATTCTCCTTCTCTGTTGTTGTTGATACACATATTATTGACACCAAGAATAAATACACAGGAAAAAGTAATATTACATATATTTCTTTCTCTTTTTCTAAAAAAACCATGCATGGATGAGGAGAAAGAAAGCGTTATTATTATTGTTTATTTATTTTATCTTTTGTATGATCATAACCGATATGTAATGCATGGATACGTTTCAATTCAAACAACTGAGCAAACAGCACACAGCTAGAGAGGGGATGTGTTATTCTGTGTCAAGAGTACAAACAGCATTTATACTCTACAATACATAAAAAAATGAAATAGCAGGGAGAGAGAGAGAGAGAGGAAAAAAGAGAGAAATATTGAAGTAAAGAATAGGAAGGAGAAGGGAAAAAGGAGATTTTTATCTTTTAGAGTCACGCAACCTGATGTCACCTAGGTGTTGTAGGCATATAAATCTTTATCTGCTCTCCTCAGCAGATTCCCCCTGGAATGTAGGAGCACAGCCTGCGGTCGCATTCATTTTCCCCCTTCTTTTTCTTCTTTCACTCGGCCTGACTTTGCTTTCTTGTGCGTGTACCTATCTGTAAGAAGTGTGTGAAGGTACATTTTAGAAGAAGTAAGTACCTGCGTTTTGCTTCTTCATGGTCCTTTTGGTATGCACAGGGTCAACCGTATGTGAGCACATACTTTATACATGTATGTAAGTATATGTAGGTATGTATATACTTATCAGTATAATATGTATACTCAGTCGTCTTCCTTTTCTCAAAAGCATCTTGACTTTTCTCTCTTGAGACGGACACATACATAACACAAGAAGAGAAAGGGAGTGAGAGAGAGAAAGAAAGAAAGAGAAAAAAGAGAGTAGATAGCATTTTTCTCCTTCTTCTTCCTCCTTCAGTTTCTCTCTTTACATGAGAGCATTTCCACGAAATAAATATAAGATCACTGTGTGTTTAGGGAGAAAAAGCATCCAATTTTGTAATCGAGAAATGATTGAAACTATGCACCAACAAACAAGTAGAAGAAAAAAAATTGTAAAAGGAAAGAAAGGTTTGACAAATGAGCGTGTGTGTTTTTATGTGTGGTTCTTTGTATACTTATTATATGTATGTTGGTATGTATGTGTTCCTCAGCTTATAACACTTTTACATTACATCGTAGAGTCAATGAATAAACAAGATAAACAAACAAAACAAAACAAAAAATATGCGTGAATCTTTCATTCTTTCTCTCTTTCTTTTTTTTCCTGGGCTTCATTACTCTCTTCCCTGTATTTTCTCAGTAGTGTCATTGTTAAGAAAGTGAGAAAGGAGAGCGTACACATGAGAAAAACTTGGTGAAGTAGTGAAAGGCGAGAAAAAGAAAGGCAGTGGAGCAACAGCACATCATCATCATCATCAGCAGCAGCAGCAGTTTTTGCTAAGAGTACACTCTTATCATGATCATCATCATCATGTGGTTTTGCGGTTTATTGCGTTTGTTTGTTTGTACATGTAGATTGCATTAGATAGAAATGATACCTTAAAACTGCTTCTTACTTTCTTTCTCTTTTCTCGCTCTCTCGCGTTTTGCTTTAATAGTTAAGCACACAAAGTGCTTTAGTCTGTGAGAACTCCAGATATTTTCTCCCTTTTCTTCTCTCTCTCTTTCAATCCACCTAGTTTGCGCAGCAGTGCAGTAGTAGTAGTTAGTAGTGTATTATTATATACATATTTTTTTCTACTTCTTCTTCATCTTGGCAGAAAATAGTTGGCAAGAGTTGACTAGCAAGTGAAATAAATTTACTTTTACTCATCCATATAATTTCACTTGGGTGTGTTTGCCGATGCTGCTGTTGATGGTGGTGGTGGTGCTGCTGCTGCTGCTGTGTGGTGTGTGCCTCTTCTTTTCTACCTTGACTCGGCTATGGATTCCCCATTAATCTGTGCTAAAAAATTGTCTTTTTCTATTTTGGGACGTGTTTTCTCTATATCCGCACACAACACATGAAATAAAGACTAGCGCTTTGTTACTTTTCCTGTACGTTGTGTTGGTCGGAGGTCCCGACACCAATGACGGATTTTCCTGTCAAACAGGTTACAGAAGACAGAGAGAAAGCCTGACGCAGACAGAAACAGAGAAGAGAGAGAGAGAGAGGCAGCAAGCAAGCTTGGAAAATTAACTGTTTCCTCTGCTGAAGGTCATAAATGGCCAAGGGTATGGTAAAAAAAATGTGTTGTAGTTGCAGTTGTGTTATAATTACCTTTTCACCATGTACATTCTATACATGTTTATGGGTTACTACTACTACTGCTGCTGCGGCTGCTACTGTTGGGGATGAACAAGATGTGAGATGATGATAATGATGTGGGTCAGCGGAACTGACTGTATTGCCAATTCTCTGGTATGGCCTGGCCTCTTACTCAAAAGTAGTAAACGCGGCAGCAACAAAGTAAGTGTATGTACGCCGTGTTATTTTAACCTGGTTTCTTCTCTCACAACAACACACTTTCACTTGCTCTCTCTTTCACTCACTTTATTCCCATGGTCAAAAGAGCAAGTCCATCAACTCCACTATCACGACAACGAGCAACTTGCCTAAAAACTGAAAAAAGAAGGTTCCGCCATTTTTAGGTACTTAGTTGGTAGAATGGAAGTGGCAAGATTGGAGAGTAGCAGTAAAAAAAAGAGAACTAGTGGCAGTTGCCGTGCGGTCGGTTGGTACAAATTAAAGTGACTGCGATAACAGCACCAGCAGCATGCTACGCACATTTTATTTCATTATATAAATAATATGCTTGTATAAGCATTTTGTTCAATTTTCACTTTCTAAAGCTAGAGAAAATACTGTTTTTTTGTTGGGAGGTCAATGCCTATACATTTTTTGGCGCATGTAGAACAAATAAGGAATTTCATGCTGCTGTTGCACTCTAAATAATACAAGTTGACTAATATAATTATTATCATGACATATATACATATATATATACACGCATACATACTTACATATCCATTGTGCAACGTTCACAACTCTTTTTTATATTATCCAATTATCTTTAAGAAAATGCAGTTTTCTACAAATTGCTGCTGCATGGCATGTGCTTTATTTTCAGCCACATGAAAAAATACATATTATTTGCTACAAACTTCCCAAGTGCACATTTTGCTCACAACAACAACGTTCTTTATTTATTTCATTGCAAATGCTTACAGCATACATGCATACTTTTTGCTGCTTCGTTCCCCTTCCAGCCATTGAACAAGAATAAGAAACTTGAAGAGAATTGCAAAGAAATGGCAACAATTTTGTACATGTTTATTGTTAGCACAAGTTTGTAATCATTCCAGGAAAAAAAGTACTCGTATTCGTTATATTTCAACAACTTAATTACAAAGCACATATCATGCATACAACTATGTAGACAAAGTTTTCTTCTGCGTTCAAATTCAGCTACTAATACATACATATTTCGTGTGCACACATTGTTAGTATTGCGTACTTGCTTCTTGTATATTTTCAATAATAATAATAATACTTATTATTATTATTCGTATTATAGCAAGTATGCTTATATATTTGACAGAAAAATACACCAATAAAATGGTGGTGATAACTAGCCTGCTAAAAATCTAAAATAAAACTGAAAAAAAATAATATCTAAAGACATTAGCTGACTGGCTATATAGCAATTTGAAATGCATTATTATCGCCATTCCCCATCAAAAATATAGGAGTAGTAGCTATTATTTATTAAAAAGTTATTTTTTGTACAAATTGAACGGTAAACAAAGTCATTTCCCAGAGGCTTCAAATTTCACGAGAAAGAAAAACTATTTGCTGTATGGTGACCTCAAGCACTTTTATTTCACCACGCGCGTAACTATTATCATCAACATCACTATAATTTGTACAAGCAAAATGTACAAAAACAATCTTAATTGAACACTTACTGCTTTCAGAGTTGCGTAAAAAATGTGCAGATTTTTTTTGTAACACCAGAAACGAGAACATTGATGCAATTTTATTCATTTTACTCACGCGGAGAATGTTTCACCAGCTATTTTAATTTGTTCAACAACAAGACATTTTTTTGTTGTAGCCAGGACGGAATATGTGCAAAAAAGGGGAAAAGAAAAAAAAGACGTAAAAGTAAAATACGTAAAGGGGAAATAAAAAAAAGATCAGTATGGGGTCTACTACTACTACTACTACTACTACTATTTTAGAATGTTGGTTACTACTACAAAGTTTGCAAACACAGAATGATTTTTTTTCTTCCTTTTTCGTGATTTCCAGGAAAAAAGAGAAAATTGGGTAAAAAATATATATACGTGTGTTTTATTCTTCCCTTTCTTCATACAGTAACAACGCAACCAATTCGTGTGTGTACGTACGTAGATCCGTACATAGGTACATACGTACAGGCAGTGTGTGCACGTACACGTGTGAAGTAATAACTTTTTAAAGATTGCGGTCGCCGTTTTACATATGCCACGCCAACAAAAAAAATTGGTTTTACCGTCTTTGTACGCGCTTTTGAAATAGTGTATCTCTTTTGCATACTTTTTGTGGTGATGACGACGACGATGATGATGATGATGGCGAGGGTAAAAATAGTAGTGATATATGATCGACTGAAAAACAAGTACACACAAAGACCGTTTTTATGCTTCACTGCTTGATCTTTTCGCTTCCATTACTTTTTCGCACGGTTGCGCAAAGTTTATGCAGAAAACTTGTTGTTTTTTTGACTATTCATTCTTTTAATCCCTTCCAGTTGGATGAACATCATCATCATCATGTTATATTATGTAATGCGTATGTACACACATAAACACACACGCAAATTTCTGTTCCTTGTGGTGTTAAAAATGTACCAAATAAAAATCCTATCCTACTACTTGTAAGCCAAGGCAAAGGAAACTGTAGTAGTTTTCATTGTGATTTAGCAAGTAAAATGGTTTATGAAAATGGAAAACACTGCTTCTACTTCTACTACTGCTACTACTACAACTGGTGTAGTGTCTCATGTGTACACCGATTTGTCTTTTAGCCAAAAAAAATTAGTAGGAAAAATGGAAAACATGTGAAAAAAAACATTGTAAAAATCTTTCAAGAAAAAAGTAAAGTAGAAAGTAAGGGCAAAACATAAGGCATCTATTTTTTCACATACAAAATACTTTCTCTCTTCTTTTTGCTTACATGCATGCATGCACGCATTCAACAACGCGTACACAGGAAAAAAAACGATGTGATATAAAAAGTGTACACATTTATATACTTGGATGCCTCTCTCTCTCTCTCTCTTCCGAAAAATCCAAACACGATGCGGCCGCTGTTGTTGTTGTACATTATTGTACGTCAAACTTTATAGTGTACTCTTTTTTGTTTTACTTAAAAGACAGCAATTTTCTACATGTTTAGTATCTCTCTCTTTCTCTGTGTGTGTGGTGATGCTACTGCTGCCGTTGTATTTTCTTCCTGTTTCACCACCATGCAATTTTAATAAAAATAATGTGGCGAGAGAGAAGAAAAAGAAAGCAAAAAAGTAGGAAAGGGACGATGAGAAAAAAAGAAAAAGAAAGCAGCAGCAACAGTAGCAGCAACAAGAAAAAAGAATGATATAGTTTATAGGTAGATGTGCTTTTATAATATGATCATATTAGTATCAAATATAGAGCGGCTACATAAAGCAAGGCAAGTTTTTTTCTACTTTCCAAAAGACTTGTCAGGGAAAAAAACGTGGTTGGTTCGTCTCACAAAATATTTCGCAAATTTTTCGAATAAATTTACTCTCTGCTGCTGCTTCTTGTGTGATTACGGAAACCACAAAGGAGGCAAAAAAGTTAAAGAAGCTGTGGGATTGCTTTTGCTGGCTAAACTATATATGTGTACTGATATATATATAACATAGAATATAGTAAATAGTATTTTATTTACTGTATTCTCTTCCTTCTAACGTATAATATACATATACACACATGTTTTATGGAGTCAGCAAGCTTGACAACCTTTTGGTCACCGTATACATTTTCTACACCTACTACACTTTCCGGTACCTTTGTATGTAGCGCTATATGCCTACGTAAATTCTTTAACTATAGCACATACACATGTTTATCGGTGCTCACTTTTATTTTGTTGCGTATAAATTGTCAGCATAACTTGCTGTTGCTATTACAACTATTACTATCCACTAGAAGGCTGTATGACGATGATAATAGAACGTGGCGGCAACATCAGTGGTAAAACGAGGAAGTATTACATCGTTTCAAAATCATTCACACCAAATGGATGGAAAATGACTGCGTAACGAACAACCTTTGTCGTATCGGTACACGTACACTATCTGTTACAAAGAGGAAGGCGACAAGCCCTGAAACTGATGCACTTTCCTACATGAAATCCTCCTTTGAAAAAAATCGTTCTCTTTCTTCTCTTTTTCCATCAGCATCATCACAGGCAGTAGTGTTAGTAGTGTTGGTATTATCACAGATTTCTCTCCCCAATTTTTCCTCATTTTTACAACAGGAAAAACACACCCAGAGTTTTTTCTCTCTTCTTTCTTTTTTAAATATGACCTCTTCTTCTTCTTCACCTCATCTTGTGCTGTTGCTACTACTATTGCGTACGACTAACTGTATGGTTTCCTCTCTGTATGTCTTTTTCAATGTATTTGTATCCACTATTTTCTCTGCTTGCTTAACAACATGAGCAAATACAAACATTCCGCCAACAGCCTCTTCAGAATACTCATCATCATGTATATTCATTGAAAAGAATAGAAGAAAAAAAAACGAAATAGAATTGGGAATTCCTAAGTGTTACTACAACGAGTAGCTTTCGTTCTGGAGAAGAAGAAGAAGAAGAAGAAGGGGAAAAATAAGGCAGATCTCTTTTTTACAGATTATATTTTCTCTACTAAAAAACATTTAGGCATGTATATATATATTCTTGTAAAAATACAAGTTGATCTAGTATGTAGTAGTAGTAGTAGTAGTGGCAGCAGCAGTGCAAGTGTTACGTAAAGGACATTTGTACAGTTTCGATAAGAGGAATGCTTGATAGAGAGTGACAGATAAATCGAGGAGGAGAACGTCGACAACGGGGAGGACGGGACGACGAGTTGGAGCAGAAGAAAAAAATAAATATATAAAAATGCAATGCATATAGTATACCTTCGTATTGTAGTACAGTATACAAGCATATATTTGTCCACATAGTTTTCCAGCTTATTATTGCAAACTTATACAAAGTACATAAATATGTAGTCGCAAGAGTTGAGAAACAAGGAGAGATAGGCATGCATCCAAAAAAAATATATAAAAAATTTGCATGTACTCCTCAGGAATTTGAATGAGTTAAATCGATTTTTGACCTCATATTTTGTATATTTCGATATTATATGTGCCACGTATTCATATAAACTTGTGATCAAACTTTTCAGTAGTTTTTCTTCTTATTTTTTTCTTCTCCTCCTCCTCTTCTTCCTCGTCTTCTTCTTCACCGCTAACTTTTATTCAGCCAGGAGTTTGTAATATTTATTGGCAGACACAGACATGAAGAAAAAGGGAAATAATGGTATAGTTTAGAGGAGGGAAGAAGAAACGAAGAGAAAGAAAGAAAGAAGAAACACAATGTTCTATTTTAGCAGGATTTTTTGTGTGTTTGGCATACATACAAATTACTTATATGTATGTGGTGGTGGTTGGATTGAAGTGTGCATGTTCTTATGTTCTTTCTTTTTTTAAATAATGTACATAGAAGAAAATAAATAGTTGTACAAGACATTCACTTTGTTCTTCTTCTTCTCCCTGTTAAGGAATGACTGGGGATAAGATAATGTTATGCATGCATATTTTCTCAATAGAAGGGAAATGTAGTGAACAAAAAGGCATAATATTTTATTATCGTTTTTCTCTCGCTGCTCCTTAACTCTCTACTTTTATACAGTGCAAAAGTGTGTGGTGGTGGTGGTGGTGGTGTGGTAGACTTGAAAAGAAGGAAATATGTGACGCTGATGATGACAAGATATAGAGCGGCGGCAGTGGCAGGAAAACCAGCTTATTTTTTCCGTGTCAAAACTTATCTTAATGAGAGCTATAAAAACTTTACAAATTGGTTTTTATGACAATGAACACTGCCAACTGATATTATTTTATTACCACCACACCAATTGTTAATATTCCAGGAGTTTATTTGGTAATCGATTTAGAACTACAACCTAATATTTTTCTTACAAGGAATACAAGCGCCTGACTCATGTCGGAATGCAAACTCTAAAATTGTACAAGAAAGTTCAATTTTATAAAAACATGTCTTACATTTACTTTGTCCTCATAAGCATTACCTGGCCATTGGTAATGTATCATCATATGAATTAGTTGACTTTTATGGAAAATAACTATAGGCTTTGTAAATACTTTTGAATTTGAATTCTGGGCTAGGTCAAACAACCCACCCCTTGTCAGTTGACTACCATATTATTACTATATTATTACAAATGAAGATATTACTTTAGCTACATTATTCCCTAAATTCCTCCTATAATGTATTTTTTATTTGAGAAGGAAAAAAATTTATGAATTTTATTGATAATAAAATTCTTGGAATGCTCATATAAAAAATTATATATTATGCTATCATCGCCGTCACGATCGTGTAATCATGTTGCTACGCTATGTACGTTGAATCCGTTCCTGTTTACTTGAATAGCAGCAACCTATTGGTGGATTTAAAAAAGAAAGCAAGAATTAACCAAAAAATGGCGGTGGAATTTTGCTCGTGTCCCTCTTATTTTTTTATTACGTGTGTACACGACATTTAGTATTTACATTGATTTTTATTTAAAATTTAATGTAGCAACTACCAATTTTTTTACTTGTCTACTTTTTATGCACGTTCCTTAACAGGAGCTTTATTTTATTATTATTATTAAGTACATATTAAGAATTCCTCTCAGGAAGCCACGAAACTGTTGGTATCCGTTGTTCACCTAAAAATACTTGTTGCATTAAACTAAAAAACCACGGGATATATCTTCTTCTCTTGTTACTACTCCTTTTACTATACTACTTCTTTGCCTTGATTCTGTGAATTTCTAATGTACTCACATGCTCATTTTTTGGAATTCTTTCAGGACTGCTAAGTGCCACATGTTCATCTCCAGCGTACAACGCACCCACACCAAATTCAGGGTATGCCAAATCCAGCATGGATAATCGCTTTGATGTCAGACAAAATGAGGGAAACGGAATTGGACATGGCATGGCATGGTAAGTGCATAGAAAACAAGCGCGTGTTTTTTCAACTATTTTTTTGTTGAAATTAAATATCAACAGTGAAAAGTTGATCAAGTTTTAAGTATTTACGGCGAAATATAATTTCTTGTGACATTTAAAAGGGCTTCACGTGTATTCTGGTATAAATTTTGGCATGTTTTATAAAATACATCGAAATTTTGAGACAATATTTTTTTTACAAATGTTTCGATTAAATTGTACTACGCACATGCATGAAATAAGAACATTTGTATTTGTTTCGCTGAAAGTAGATTTCTAGTAACAATTCAAAGGAACTTTCAAGAAAAATAATATGCTTACCTAAGTTTATTTCACTGAAATTATATTATTTATTAAGTTCGTTGATTTTCCTTTTCGACTAGGCATAATATGTAAAATTCTCAAAAACACTAACATTTTAGAAAGCATATTTTGTCGTTTTTTCTTTTTAATAATATATATATATATATATGTTCATAACTTCGAACGTTTTTGAAAACAAAACTTCATCTCATTCTGATAATGATACTTCATTATTCTTAGCTTCCGAAAAAAAAAGTTTTTTAAGGCAATCCTCCATTACTACTACTAGCTAGCAGACAGCCTGCCCAATCTCATTTTAATTGAATGCACAGCAATATTGCAAATTAAACTTTTTTTGCTCAACCATCTTCCAGGTAAAAGAGAAAAAAGCTCATCAAGTTTTTTGCCTTCTCTTTTTATTATTTTCCCAAAGAGTTATCTTCGCTCCACTGGAAACATGAAAGCTCTATAATGTTTAGCAAGGAACCCAACTAATGAACCTTCTCCACTTTAATTTCAGTAAGAACAACCAGCAACTACACAGAGGGTTATCAAGTGGCTCTCTGTTTATTTTGTGCTAGTTGTAAACAATAATATACGATTCTTGGAAGCAATTTCAAAAATGCCAATTGAAAACATTCTAGTAGCAGCAGCAGCAGCAGCAGCAGCAGCAGTAGCTGTACAATAAAACACTTATATTACTTGTTTGTCTTTCCAAAGGAAAGACGAAATGTTTCGTTCGACATCTTCATAAAAACAATCTTCCTCTTTTCTTGGATCATCATCACATATAATACATACCTACATACATACTTATTGCCAAAAAATAAATACAACAGCACACCAGTAAAAAATATAAGACAGTCTTCTGTCACATTATTGCAATCACAATAATGAGAATGAATAAAAATTGTGTGCAAACACATTATTATTATGCTGCCAGCACCACCACGTACATCTTTACTTTCCCATGTCCATTCCATCTGTGATAAATTGACTGAGAGATGCCCATAAAAGC
This sequence comes from Sinhomidia bicolor, assembly GCA_027743785.1. Taxonomy (NCBI): domain Eukaryota; kingdom Metazoa; phylum Arthropoda; class Collembola; order Entomobryomorpha; family Entomobryidae; genus Sinhomidia; species Sinhomidia bicolor. The sequence goes on from JAHZMT010004322.1 coordinate 17,450, forward strand.
AGCTTTGGTAAACGTGGCAGTAGCAACAGCAGTTTTTTCAGTTGTTCTTTTAGTTTTCTCCAGATACTTCAGCACCGCGGTACATTATAAAGAAAAGAAAAAAAATTGTTTAAAAAAAGATAGGCTACACTTTCAAGGGGAATGGATGGATACTTATCAAAGGACAAAAATTTTGCAGAAGGAGAAAAAAGGGAGAAAAGTTGCTTTCTCTCCCTTTTTTCTAGCATAATAATATATTACTATATGATTGCCTGACATATTATGTACCTACATTAATAATATCAATCTATCCTTGGATATAGTAGGTATACGTACATTATATATATTTTTTTGTTTCGCTTTCCCAGGGTTCATGATTTTTTTTCTTTTGCTATCAAAATATTACATGTACGATCTGTAAACATTAGCGAAATTGAAGTGAGCATCGCTCAATGTTTTCGTTAATACTGTTTTTTGAGGAAGTATATGTCCTTATATACTAAACTTATGTAGGTATCTATCTATTCTACAGAAAAGGTGGAGAACTAGACCAAGATCAATATTGTGTCTCCACACACACACACACTCCTATAGACTTATACAAGTAATATCTTCTACCTTTATAAAATACATACTCGGTATTAGAAATATCAATAATAATAATATTATTATCATTTTTCTCCCATCATTTTTTTATACATTTTTTTCCTCTTCGTTATCTAATATTATTATTATGTGAGCAAACACGTGACTCTTACTCAATGGCAGGTAAGCAAGTTGAGTGTTTTGCCTGACTCACTCGATATAATAAGGTATGCATGCAATGCTTCTTTTTAATAAAAAACTTTATTATAGTCATCATCGTATTATACCTATTGGTATGTTGCTACTACTACCACTACTACTACACCAAAAATATATAATAGTTATTATATTGGAGACTATTCATATTGCAGACAAAAAACTGAAAGAAGTGGATATGGATAGTTTGGGTTTCATAAAGTAGAATATCGATTGCTTTTTTAAAAAAAAAAGTACTCGTACTCGTGCTCCTATACAACCTAACTGAACTGTGAGCAAAAAGGCAGCAGAAAGACAAGTTAGTAGAAATTTTTTGCCTGCAGCCATTTTACTTCGATGTGATGTGCTATACAAAGACATGCTGTAGTCTTATGATGATGAACTGGTGTGAAACACATTATCATAATAATACGATCTTCATAAATGGTCGACTTGGTGGGTATAGAGATGTTCTATTTAACAAGGATAGGAAATAAGTTGTTGCATAAGATTGGTAAATTTTGGGACTGAAGAACATCATAGTAATAATAATAATAATGATAATAATAGTAATAATATGCATATCACTGTTTCCACTTTGTTCCTACTGCTTTTCTCTCACTGTACTATTGTATCAAAGAGCGTTAGCGGGAAAGCACTTGATAGCACTGTGATTTAATCTTTTAAAAGGAAAATCCTGCTGTGCTAATACGTGCTACCGGAAGTAAATATTAAATACTACATGACATGCATATTATGTACGTCAATAGCCTACATAGAAGATACAAGATACCCACGCTTTCCCCCATTATCATATAACGTTAATTCACCAAAATGCACTAGAGATTTCACTGGTGGAGTAGTTCAGCAGCAGTAGTATTAGTAGTAGTAGCACACTAGAAAGAGGGCGAAGAAGAAAAAAGTTATGATGATGGCAGGACATATTTTTAAAAATAATGGAAACAAAGTTGGATCCATCCGGTGGAAAAGCGACAAGGGAGTAGTATAAGGCTAATGGCATAGTACATGTCTTGTGGCAAAAATTTTCCGTTTTATCTGTCTCGAAAGTACAGGCAAGTTAAAGTGATTGAATTTGTCCAACTGTCAAAAATGCACTTCGATGTCGTTCCAATAATATCCTATCTTATCCATCTCTCTCTCTCTCCCGCTCGCTTTCAAATAGTTTTTGAAGGTTTTTTTATAGTCGCTTCTCGTTGTAATGCATATTATAATTTGTGGTCTGGCCTGGTCTGGTTTTGGCTCCTCAATTCATTCTGAAATCTGAATTGCGAACGGATTGACTATACACAAGGACCCACAACTATCTACTCTCTCACTGGCGCGTTTACTATGCATGTCGTATTATTGCTTAAGTTTGACGTTATCAATGGAACGTGGTTAGCCATAATGATACCGAAACGTTATTACCGTTGTCATCCTCGACCAACTTTCCCGTCACTTTGAGTGGTTTTTGTGAACGACTCAGCTTAAATGTGTATTCTAGTACCGTGCTACTGCTGCTACTGCTCCACTACTAAAATAAAATACTGCTGGTGGGCAGATGAGGCTGAAAGTTGAAATCCATATTTTCTCTACATATCCAATAGAAAACAACTCGCATTTCTACTAACACCACACTCCCAACTACCAGTAGTACTATATGAATGCACGATTGCTTTCACTGCCCCACAGTCGTCAAACCGCTTTTCATCATATAATCATTCAGAGAATAGATAGGTAGATCTATAGACAGACGGAAAACTACTCATCATCATCATCATCACAACAGCAGATAGGCTAAAACTGATTGCCACCGTATCATATCATATCACACAATCACCCCCACCACCACCACCACAACCACAACTTATGCTCAACGAAATAAATTTCCATTTAAGCTTTCAAAGAAGCACATGATATGATGATGAGCAAGTGTCAAATAGTAGATACGTTTATTATTTTTCCTGCCATGTAATCGTCAAGCTTGTACATTCTTGTCAGCCCGCCAGCCTAGCTACCAGGAATTTTTTTTCGATACCTGTATTTTAACAATGTTAAAGCAATCGTGAAGTAGAGAAATCTATTTATTTTTTAAATTGTGACAGATTGTGAATTCTTGGTAGCAATAAATAAATAAATAAATAAATATTTCTATAACGATTAACATACAGATATTACTTTCTCGTCTGGAGCGTGTAAAACTTATTTCACTGGTGACTAAATTATTACACGACACTTCTTACGCCCTTACATAGGTATATAGTTCAACCATAACTTTGCTGCTACTACTACTATTACTACTGCTGTCCAATAGCCAGTAGTCTACTTTTTTGATGCCGTAAAACGAAAGAAAAAAAAGTATTATTGCAATTCCATCCATTTCAATCGCGCTTCACTGAATCACAGAAAACCCAAGCTCTCTGTATTCTCATCACCACCAGTATCATCACCACCCACCACCGTGATCTCTTTTCAATGCAGCAGCAGCAGAGCAGATTGCAAAGACTGGTTGGGGCAGTAACATTATATAGCAGGACGCTGTACATATTATTTACCCACATAAAAAAGTTTTCCGGTTCTTGCAATCCAATGCAAAGCTTTTATATTTTGCCAGTAGACATAACATACATACACCACTAGCGACATCATCGTGTGCACTCAAGTGTAACCGTGAATATTATGATGATGGCAATGGCGGCGTTGAAAAGCGTAAAAAAGGCTGTGAACAGACATAGGCAGCATTATTATTATTACTGTTTATTTTTTAGTGTATGTCGTAGCCTTGGCAAAAACTGGACATTGAATGGACGGCGCTGGTCATGTAATAAATAAAAAAAGGTTTTTGTTAGTCTGCACGTTGTTGCTATCAGAGAATGTGTCAAATAGCTAATAAATTTTTGTTTTTCATTCATGCTTTGCATCGTCTTTGGTGTATTTTTCTCACAAAAAAGGTGCATCGATGCTTGAATAATGCACTTTATACAGTTTTATATGTGGAAACAGGCGGGTTTAAAGCTAGAAATAATTGGTGTATATTAGCAGTATAAAATGAAATAAACTTGAATGATGATCCGTTGTTTGGCACACCTGCATCATCATCCCTATACACTTGTCTATTTTGTTTTTCTTTCTCTACGTCTTTTTATTATGGGATATTACTGTTATAGCGTGTATATGTTCTTGCTTACATGTGATCTTTTTGTTTGGTGTGATGACAGGGCTGAGGACTATGTGCCATCATCCCAAAGATCACCGTTGTCGTCATCCCTTTCAGAACAACAACAGCGGGAAGAGCAGCAGCAGCAACAACAACGCTGTGAGAACGGCTGGTGTGGAGAGGATGGAAGCTGTTCCTGTAATCCATGCTGGAGCGGACCCACATGTCAAGAATATGGTAAGTGGGAAGAAACAAACATGATAATCAACCCATTTCAATAGAATTTAACACGAGACACATAACAATAATATTATGTTTATTTTTTCCTTCCACCACCACCCACCACCATAATACATGTTTGTCTGCCAAAACCTACTCCATGTTGTTAGAAATATTCCCTCCAACATCCATCATCTCCTCCAAGTGTAGCATTGCCATCACCGCAAAATGTAACATCAACAAAAAAGTACCTACCTATCACCACCACCACCACCAGCCATCACTATAAAAACACCGCTAAGCTCACGTGTGCTTGCAGTAAAACTGAAACTCACTCAAGTTGCTGCAGTAGTTTTCCCTGTTTCTGTTGTTCTTCCGGATATTCTCTCAAGAAAAAGTCGACTTATATGCTATGCATGTATAGTCATAATAATAATACTGACAGTAGGTATCTTATAGACAGACAGAGATGGATATACACATACGCACATAAAATATCGCTATCAAATCCTTATAGCGTCCACATTTGTTATTATTATTATTCTCCCTGCCATACTATTCCCATCACCAACTAACACTACTACTGCAACAGCCTTCCCATCTCTTTTTTCTCTCGAATCTCTTTCCCGCTGCATACTTCACTCGTCTGCTCTCTCACTAAACACAAGCCTACTTCACAAAACTCTCATCACATTCATGGGAAATCACTCTTTGTTTAGAAAGCAAGTAGTAGTAGTAGTAGCATAACAGAGCAGAGCAGAAAACAACAACAACGACAAACTTACACCACCCAAAGACCAACACCACTTTCCATTTCACTATATCATCATATCATCCTCCTCCCCTTCATCCCCATGCTTCTCATATCATAAACGGCTGGTTTCATGGGTCGCCCAGAAAAACATCAAAATTTATGCGTATTACGTGCATGGATACTTATCCATAACAGCTGAGCTGAGACAAGGCTTTCTCCATCTCGTTCTCCCCAGCCAGCCATGATGCCATCCACCCTTGAGGTGAAGTAAATAGTCTTGGTCGTCAATGCTGTAGTTTGTATCAATATAGCATGTACACAAAAGTAGAAAAATGTACTTCAAAACATGCAGTATGCATATGCACACACACACTTCCACATATTATATATAAATATCCATGGTGGATACGATGATATGATACAAGCAGCAGCAGAAAAAATATGCATAACCAACATGGAAATTGAGTCCCACAACAGCAGCAGTATCAACGTTTTACGCGCCTTTGCTGCTGCTGCTACTATTGCTGCCTTATGGTTTTCCTTCCAAAATGCGTAATACATTTTACTTTGGGTTGTATGCACACTGACATAAATAAATAAATATTCCAGAGATTTTCCTACGCTTTTGCTTGTAAAACTGTGTTTTTTTCTTCTCTCTCTCTCTCTCTCGAAATTTTCCCCTCGCTCCTTTATGTTGTTCTGTTCTGATACAATTTGGTGAAAGAAAACGTACCAACCAACGTCATACCGTCTGTTGTTTTTTTATAACCTGATAAGTCCTCTTGGATTTTGCATCATCGGGTGTCAAAGAGATGTGTGTAATGCATGAATGGTCAAACAGTTCACGTATTTATTTATATCATGGCATCTCCTTTTCCTTCTGTCTTGTATTCTGTCTCTTTTCCTTTTTTTACATCTTTTGAAGTAATACTTTTTTCTTGCTACGTATTCCTATTATTTATTTATTCACTTTTATTATGCTCTTGTTTGCAACCGCTTTCCTTGTCCATGACCATAACATTAAAAAATGAACATGTTGAATGTATGTATATACATTACTGTTGCATTCGAGGCTTAAGCTTATTATTCGCTGAAAATTCTTCTTGGATTTTATTTTGAAAAAAATGTCAGATAATATAGGTACACACTTTATATACATTTTGATATCGTAGAAAGAATATTTAATTTGATGTCTGAAATATATGTATATATATTTTTTAAATGCTTTCCTTAAAATCCTATAATATTTTGTAACAAGAAGGGAAAAAATACAGAAATACTTATACTTACGTGGAAGCATTTCACTTAAAAAATAAGTATGTTTTATTTAAATATGTAGTACACGAAGACATAGAGAAAGAGAGAGAAAGCGATATAGAAAAAAAAGAAATAATATCAAACCCAGATACGTCTTTGAATTTTTTTCCAGTCATATTAAATTGTACAAGTTGTTTTGACCTAGACCTGTAAAACAAGAGGACTGAAGAAGGAATAAGATGCGCAATAATGGTACATGTTTCTCTAGCTGACGTAAGATAATAATAATAATAATGCGATGATGCTTCTACAAAAACAACAATAGTGAAAGTATCTCCCTCTCTCAAAGTATTACAATATGAAAACAATAATATTGTGTGTTAGTGGAACAGCGCAAGAATGCATATTTATTATCCTTTCTGTGAACCTTGTTTTCAGTCATAGAAATAAATATACCCATGTGTGTGCAAGCAAAGGGCTTCTTGTCCTCACTCAAAAACCCTCAAGTTTTATATAGATAAGCAAACAGAACGTTTGAGTATGTGCAGGCAGATTTCTAGTGGTGAAGTGTGTGTGTGTGGTACTGCTTTCACATTTACATTCATCCCTTTTTTGGGTGAAACTCAGCCAAGCAAAAAAGTAAATAGGTGAAGGAAAAAGGGAACCCTTTTTAACATGACCCATCCATTAACATTTACACATGCAATAAATTTTAAGTGGTTTTCCCTGTGGAGGAGGGAGAATGAAGGAAACGGGAAAAAAGAAAGAAAGAAAGCATTTTAAAATGGAAAATGTGCTTTTACCATCTCATTCCTCTCTGATTAATATAATATTCAGCGGTAGCTGCAATAAAGTAATAATATACCTACCCACCCACTTGTGTAAGTTCATTTGCGTAGAAAATATAAAACACACTTTACCTTCATTACAGTCATATATACAATATAGGTACATACATACATATTATAACTGCTATTTTTTTTACCAGGACATACTATAGGAATTATGGTTGTTATGGCATTTTAACAGTGATGGCAGCATAGGGATTCCTCAAGTATGTATTTCCACGGCTGATCTTGTTTTAAAAGTTTTCATTGTACTCCACGAAATATTTTAGCACGCTTTCCCCTCTTCCTAGAAATAATTTTTTAAGCAGGTAATATTTTGATAGGCTAAACACGGTAAATAGAACAACGGGTGTATAATATTCGCATTATTAGTTTTTTCGTGTGGTGTTCCCCTGGAGACGTTTTTGAGCAGGTTACCATTATTATTATTATTATATTCCTTAACTAATGAGGGAGATCAGCAATGAAAGATATATTGCATGGTTTACTACTTGCGTTTATTTGAAATAAACAACCACCTCCGCCGGTGATGTGGCGGTGGTGGTAGTAGTAGTAGTATTACACATGTATAACACCGCATTCTGACATGTGCCATTAGAAATAATGGGTGTACGTGTGTGGTGGGAAAAATTTAAATAAATTAGGAAAAGGAACACAAAAATATATTCCAAAATGGAGCAAGCGCGGCTTGTCAGATGATGATGATGATAATAATAATGGTAATGGCAGAGGAGTTCAGTTCAAAACATAAAAGTGGGAATGGCTATTAAAATATTTTTTAATCAGTTTGACGGTTTATATATTTTTTTGTAAAAACGAAGCGTTCCAGATAAATGGCGATGAGATGCAAACTGCCATCTCGGGAAACAACAGTCGTAAAAGACTTTATTGTATTTTTTCCGTGGAAATTATAAGCTGCCTATTTAATATTTATTATTACACGTGACATGTTTCTTCGAGCCATTATTACCAGAGGAAAAACAGTGGCGTAGTATCTTTCCAGTAAATAAACAAAATAAAGTAAGCAGTGACGATAGTCTCGAAACCGCACCGATTATGCATTATGCATGCATTTTCCATTAATTGGTAAGAATAAAGCATTTGTATGGATTTGTGTCAAATAAATGGAGACAGTATGCAGTAGTAGTAGTTTTGCATGTAAGTAATTTTCTCAACTTTGGAAGATAATGTGGAACCTTAAGTTAATTTGGAGATGTGGATGTTGTTAGAAAATAATCTATTTATTTATTATAATTAAAACACATTTAACATTTGGAGAGCAAAGCACACACACATATGCACATGTACATTTACAGACAGCAGCTTACACAATGCAAATAAAAATCTATTTATTTTCTCCTTCATACAATTTTATGGTCACTGAACTTTTTAGCGATCACTTGAGTATATAAGTATGTACATACAGTATGTCCCTCCCTACCTACCTATTATTTACTGGTTCTTTTTTTTATATATATTTCTGTTTCTTGTCGAATACGTCTGTTCGTTGATCCTGTGATGGTAATTAATGATATTTTTGCTCCAGTCGACAGATTCTCTCCCCGATTTTTGGCAGAAGAGCCATTTTTCATTGTGGATAGCTCATCTGCTATAACAATTCTACCCTTTCCGTCTGTTCCATCGGTTGACTCAACGGAAGGACTTTTTCCGTTTGCTAATGCAGTACAGACGTCCTCATCATTCTCATCGCCCCTGTCATCACTCCAAGCAACAGCATCCCGTTCAAGTAAAGAAGAAAGTAAGGGAATATAATATCTATATTACTTTGGATAGCTTTCTCTGCATATTTTTTTCTCTCTACACTTATACGCATATATTGATACTACACTCTCCCACTTTCTCTCGACTCACTTCCTCCCCTCATCGACAACATTATTATCGTCATCAACAAATTTTTGCTGGTTTTGCAGGTTCTTCTTCAGCGAAACCCAATTTGCTGGATTCTAATTTAAGTAACGAGGAATCCAAGCTCAGCAGCAGTACCGTGCAGTTTGCTGAGTATTCAGACAACAGCGGTGGTAGTGGCGGCAGTGGAAATGCGGCAAGATCACCCCCTTTATTTCGGATTGAGGCAGCTGATGATGATTTGGGCCTTACATGCCAGCTTGGTCAAGTAGGACCAGCTGCCACATGCCCATGTGCAACCCCAAGATATAAGGTGATAGGGGCCAGTACTACAATCCCTGATGATAGATCATTAGCTTCTTCTTCTTCTTCTACCAATCACCCTGAGGAGACTGATAACAATCGACCTTTACATGAGAGTAGCTTTTATAATTCCTTACAAGAGACAAATTTATCAAAATTTCCCCATTCTTCTTCTTCTTCCTCATCGTCTTCTTCATCCTCATCATCTTCGAACATCTCGACACAACAATACCACCATAAACCAGACGGTGACTCTGCTGCTGCTGACAACAACTCTCCAGCACGTTGCCCTAGCGGCTGGGCAACAACACAATGTCAAAAGCTTAATTCAATCATGTTCTTTGCTGATGAGGAAACGGGTGATGTCTTTCTCCAAAATGGATACAATCTTCAGCCTGGAAAATACTATTTTATTACACTTCAAGTGTATGGTAAGTTAAACTACATTATAGGCTATTAATTCTATTAGTATTTAATATGTACTTAGCAGTATATAAGCAGTTCACACTGCGCTTCTGGCACAAAAAAACGTGGAGCATAACACCAGCCTGACACATTTTAGTCGTGTGTAGGTTTTCATTATCATCATCAATTTGTTAACTCTTTCTTCTAACCATCAAATCAACACTACCGCCACCCACCACCACGTCTCCATCATAATTCACTAAAAATCTTTCTTTTTTTCACTTTGATCGTGATATTGATCCTTGACTTGGAAGAGCTTCTCAGTGACGCGACATCAGGTTACATGTATAGCGGTGGCTATAAATATTTTAGTAGAATGGGTGGTGGCCTTTTCAAAAAGTGACAGACAATGACATACATCGGTCTTGTTTGGAAAGTCAAAGCATTCTTCGTTGAAAATTTGTGCGACTGGCGTGTCGCGTCCTTGTTTGTGGTATACTGCAGTATTGCATAGGGATAAGGCAAGCATTATACAAGCTAGAATGCATGATGTGGTGGTAGTAGTGAAATATATGTACATATATAAGAGGACGATGAAAAGTAAAAAGAAAAAATAATTAAATGAACGCGACAAAAAATTAATACCAGGAGCAGAGACAAGTGAATCATTAAAATTTCACTCTACAGCACTCTAAAATCCAGCACAAGTCGTTTCATTTTCTCATTGAGGACAAGTCTTGTTTGAAAAATCATTTTTGAGAGTTAGTGTGTTTGACTTGTTACAAGGACAACGAGATCAAAACGGTCATATGCAACTGTAAAACTATATCACATAAGAACTTAATTTTAAATTAATTACCGAAAAACCTAATTACCCCACCCACCCATATTAGTATATTTTAAGTTAGGTTGTCTGTTGATACATGGAATGGTCCTAGTTTCCACATTACGTAAGAGTACACTACAAAATGACTACTTTTTGTTAGACTTGATAATTTAACCCAAAATTGTGCGGAGGTGCGGGTTAGTATTGGAATAGTGATCATGAGATATTCTGGAGAAAAAGTATTTCTAACAAAAAATGCTAAGGAAAACGGAAGGAAATTACGACAACTTTCCACGTAATATAAATACAACAACTAGTACAAAATCAAGAGATTACTCTAACAAATGACAGATCATTTTTTCCACATCTTTTCCGGTAGATGCTTCAAAGTAATTGAATTCAATTTCACGGCTACTTTTACATCATTAAAAGAGTGCGCTAAAAATAAAAAAATGTACAAGGCTGTTATTGATTTGCTAATATTTAAGTTCTATAATACAAATGAGAAAATTTAGCTGAAGTTGACTTGATAATATTTTTGCATATTATTTTTTTCAACACTACCGGCTTCAGCACCCAATTAATTTAATTGCTCCACTTAATTTATTTATAATGAGCATCTTCCTTGCTAATTTTTAATGCGATTAGTCACAGTTCAGCAAAAAAAAACTTGTTCCGTTGATCTTTTCCTTTAACTTTATAATATGCTGTTGAGTTAAGGTGCACGATAAAAAAAATATTAAGGAAGAGGATTGTCAAGTCTTTTGGGAAATCTATGAAGATTATTTAAGCACAAGTGAATGAATACGAAAGAAGAGATTACTGAATGTAATAGAAGCAAGGTGTAACCTACTGACTTTAAGAATATTTTTAAACATGCGATGCGACCATATAAGTACTCACATAGTAGGTAGGTAATAATAATATGAAGAAAGTAATATACATAAGCGTATTCGGCTCGTTTCTCACATAACACTTTGCACATATAACCAACCTTTTTGCTCACAGTGCAGACTGCAGAGCTCACATATTTATTTTTATTTTACAGTTCACATAACTCACAACTACATAACTTTTATCCGAAAGCCAATTATTCCGCTAAATATTACTCTATTGGGCTTTCACTTTTATTAGTAATATCTTGTAGATATGTTGACAAAGAATTTCCTGCTGACTGTATGGCAGACAAAAGCATCCTCTTTGAAGAAAATACCAAGTTATTCATAACAGCAAACTCACTTGCGAGAAACGGGCCTTTGAAATTCGTCGAGAATTACTTTTTATTCTATTTTTCATATTTTCATTTCCCATCTCATAGACATCCAAAAAAAGAACATAATAGTATGTTCCCATATCTGACGTACTTCCATCATGCTTACCTTTTGGAACAGCAAAATGATGCCAGTTTATCCATCCGCGCCGTCAGTAAGCTGCATTGCCATTTATCTTTTCAGTTTTTTTTCATTTTTTTTTTCATCTTACAGCTTATAATCAACAACGTCATCAAAATATTATCTGTACAACATAGTGTTACGAATACGAAATATATATAATAATGAATATAACGTTTTTTTTCTACGACTTGAGGAACTACGTACCTACATCAACACTACCACCATCAATTTAATCTTCGTACTTGTTTGTCAGCGCTTAAATTATTCACTTTTCTCCTTCACCCATGAGGCTTATTACGTTGAAAAACCTAATTGTACTTGTGTTGTTTCTCCTCTTCCTGCTTTCCCATAATAGCTCATTCTATGTACATATTATTTTTTTATTCGTAAACTACCCATTTCCTTGAGCTCATTTTGCACTTTGCAGGCACAAAGTTTTCAGCAAAGGGAATACCACGGCGCACTTCCTCGTTACACAGTGTACCCGAGCAGAAGTGGTATAATTATTTTCTGATTTGAGCAAGATAGTTTATCTGAAAAGAACATCACTGGATTATGTATTTATCATTCTCACCATTATATTACATCATGCTCTATTCACAAAAGAGTAAATTTTTCATGGCAACTTGCAAATTGCCCTGGTCGTCACTTTGACTAGGTATGTGCTATTTACTATCATTATTGTTGCTAGTCCTTCTGCTTGAAATCCACAAGGAAACATCTTTTTTTTCACCTATTATGAAAAGTGTGCGTGCCAAGGTAAACATAATATCCTGAGAACATCAGTACTATTATTATTATTATCATGAGCCTTGACTTTCTCTCCACTTCTCCTCCTGTCTGTTTAACGAGCATACATTTTTACGTCTAAATAAAGCTAACTTGCAGGATTTTCTCTCTTTTTTCTCCTCTTTTATAATGTGTGCATCAGCAGGAATCTCGCCCTTGCTTTTCTTCCACTGCTGCTGCTACTGTTGGTGGCGGTGGTGGTGCTGTCACAGCATTGCTGTGTGACTTGTTGTTGTTATTTGCTGGCATCATCCCTGGCAAAATGCCTCCTTTTTTCTATCACACACACACACACAAACAAGGGCCAAAAAAAGACTGCGTGTGTTTTTATGCATTGGACAGTGCAACAAACAGTGACTTCCGTAGATAAAGCTACTCAAGTCAGCAGCATCATCAGCAAAGGAGCAGATGCACAAATACTTTTTTTGTCACACATGGCACGTTGTAATGCACTAGGAGAGAACAGAAGCGGAGGAGGATAAAGCAAGTAGCAAACATCAGCAACTATTTTCTTTTTCTTTTTTTTACCCTTTTTGTATAACTGTTTCATTTCAGAAATGAATAAGAAAAAAAGACAGAATAAAAGTATCCAACAACTGCAACCTTCTTCTTTGAAAGCTTAAAAAACTTATTTTTTTTTCATTTCTGCTTTCGTCCTTCCTTCACACACTTATCGTTAGATAGACTGTTTAGCCTTACAAGTGCAAATAAGCTTTTATTCATAAGCAGCATATAGGTATTTATTATTACCATTTATATTATTACTGGCTATAGCCCAGCTGAACGAAAAAAAATTGTTATTGGAAAGGCTGATACTTTTTGACAGGTTTTTTTTACAATGCAGCGTGCCATGTATTTACATACATGTTCATTCAAGTTTCAGGAAAGCATGTTTTTTTCTGTATCACATTAAATGTAAAGTAGCGCACCATCATCATTGTGCTCTTTTTAGTGAATGCAACCCAGACTCTGGAGTCG
>JAHZMT010004323.1:0-24500 GCA_027743785.1 Sinhomidia bicolor
ATGCGTACTAGTAAGTAGTAAGTAGACAATAATTTCATACGTTAGCAGTATGCATTCATATTTGAATGCACATTTAACAAAAAAAAATTATTTATTTTAAAGTGCATATAATATTTTTGATTATAATAATAATAAATGGACAGAAGATTAGATTGGTATACATTTAATTTCAAAATTCAGACAAACGGCAATCCAAGTTTTTTTTAAAGCGCAACCGACAATCAGACAGAACAAGTGGAAAGACAGATAAATAGATACGTAACTATAAAATAATAACAAGCAACTTATTTCAGTCATGTTTAAGAAATTAACGTTAGTTAAAATTTTTAAGTCAATAATAAAATTGCTTTTTAATGTAGAGAATCATTATTTTATACTGCATTTTGAATGCATTGATTTTTTTGACACATCATGACAGTAAACGCAGCAAGCACATCTCTTTAAATAACAAAAAAACTAATAATTCTTTTCACACTTTTATTGATCTATTTGTTTGTTTTGCTTTTTCGCTGGAATTGTACATACTTTAAATAAATGCAATTTCTCGTAACTAATTTACTAATTACAATTAGATTACATTCGTACAAGTTAATACATTTTTAGCACTTAAAACTTTTTTTTTAGCCTTTTTCAATTTGTAGTAGTAATTATTATGTATGTCTGTTTACATGTCGTCGTACGTAGCACGTACGTAGCACAATATTTTGTTTGTGTTTTGTAGGTACTTTAGTTGATTCTTTGAATTCTTTGAATTATGCACCATACCTTCATTAAGTACAACGTTTCTTCTGTTTCACTCGTATTATCATCATCATTGAAAACTTTGTAAACGTAATTTGGTTTTTAGAGTATCCATTTATTTTTTTCTACTTCTATCTACTACACGTCTATTTATATATTTCACAAAAGAATAAAAGAGGAATTATATCACGAAGAAGATGATTAAGAATAAAAAAATACGACCAGAAAAAGATTGATTAGGTAAATATTAATTATTTCAATATAATTATTATGTAATAATAATAATTAGATTATATTTTTGATGTGATGATAACCGATAATGAGTGTCCTTGTCCCAGAAAGAGACACAAATTATCAATTACTATTATAATAATAATGAATAAATTCAAATGTAATTATTATTATTATGAATTATATATTTTTTAAATGTTGTAGGTATTTTTTGAACTGTTTTGTAGAATATTATTAAACTTTTTTTTGTTGATGAAAATCTCTATCTTATCAGCAATATAATTTTTGTTTATAATATATTAACTTTAATTGCTAATTATTAAACTACTACTTAAATTGTCGCTTTCCATCTCTTTTGTAACCGTCGTACAAAATCACTACTACTTCACACACAAGTTGAATGAAATTGGAAACATATATATATATATTTATATATGTAATATGTATATAATAATATGATGACCCTCGTCACCATTTTATCCCACTAGGGCATGATGACTATGACATTACATTTTAAAGCGGTACAGTACAACTAATTGATAATCTGTAATATAATATAATAATAATAATAATAATACAACTTGTTGTATCTACAATATTTCATTATATTACGATTTCTTTTGTGGACGAGGTTTGTTGATTGGATTGATTGAATATATTTTTTGTTACATCAGACACTTTAAATGTTTCAATTTGAAAGTGAGATTATAATTATTAGTTGATTACATCTTCTTTTCTGACCATAAAAATATTATGTCGGATTTTTAGAGTAACAAACAACAAGCAAACAAAAACGGAAACAATAATGTTAATTAATATAATAATATAACAACAAAAATAAGTACTAATACAAAGTTGTTTTCCGCTAACCAACTAATAATCTTGTCAACTTCTTACACTTTAATCATTTTCATGCTCATCAAATGATCACATTATTTAATAATAATATTTTGATTTTTCTCTCTCTCAATATATTATCAATTATCGTATTTTTATGCATATATATTTTTATGCAATTATTTTGGTTGAATAGTTTATGTATTCTGTAGTACAGATAAAATACATATAATATTATTATATAATTGTAAGTAAAGTCGTAAATATATACTTTATACTTTTCTCTAACAGTAATGTAATGCCTACATTACAACTTTTTACTTAAGAAGATGGTAGTACATTTTAGGTATCATTGCACAGTTTTTTACACAGAAGAAAAATATTAATTTTTTTCTCCGCCATTTTTGGTTTTATTCTCTGGAAATAAGAAAAGATAAGAGAAAAAGTAACGAAAAAGACAAGTCATTTAAGAGAAAGAAATAATGAAGATTTTGAGTTTAATGGCTAAGGAAGATTTGACAACGACGACAACGCAAGTAGGCTGGGCATATTTTTAAAAAAAGTATTGTTATAATAATGACTTTGCTATGAATGATGATGCTGGATAATTTGAAAAAAAATTTCCAGCTTTTACGACGACGCCGAAGAAATCAGGCTTTTGCTTGGTGTAAACTCATAGAGATCATTTTTCTTGTGATGGTGATGAGGATGAAAGGTGGTGGCGGTGGAGTTGAGGGGAAGATGACGATTCAGATGAGGCGATGTCAAATTAATTGTACTAGATGAACTGGAAGCAGCAGCACTGCCGGTGGCAACGTATGATTCTCCAGTGGGCGATGGAATGGGAAGATGATGAGGCTGATGATGATGGTGATGCTGAGAATGATGTGAGGAGGAGGCTGCGGCGGCAGCAGCAGCTGCAGCAAGGGCTGGGGAGTTGGTGGCGAGTGTGCATTGAGGCATGTAGAATGTAGAGTAGCAGGAGGATGGATAGTAGGAGGCGGCCGCAACGGCAGCAGCTGCAGCAGCGTTTGACTGATGATGGTGATTGCTGTGATGGTGGTACCCATTCTGGTGGGGATAATGGTAACTGCAGAGAGAGAGAGAGAAAAAAAAGTACAAGATTTGTTAGAAAGGTACAAAATAATAACGCTAAGAGATTAAAATTCATGTGTCGTCTTATTGCAAACATACTCATTAGCAAAAAGTTCAAAAGCCAGTCTTTGAATCAGCTGAAGTGTGAGGAGCATGAGCGACCCTTGACACCTGACGAGTTTCCGGAAAGAGAGTTGGGCTGTCCATTGCCTAGAGCGATGAGAGACCATCGGTCGCCCTCACAGACTTTCACCATTTTTGAAACGTAGGCTTCCTTAAGTGCGCAAGGACTCATCCTCTTACGGCTCACTTGTGGGGGAAGGAGATCAAGAAGAGCATCCAACACTGCAGTCTTAACACGGTCAAATTGTTTAGAAGTGGAGAGCTCCATTCCAAATATCAGATCAATGTCATTGTACGACGCCTTCGATGTCTTGGATGATTGCTGGCTGGAATTGTTGGTGGCGGCCTCCAAAGCCATACACGAGCAAAGTAGACCTCCACCACCTTCACCATCTGAAGCTGTACCATAGCTGGAGCCACACACATAGCAGTACTCTAAGTGCTCAGGCATGAGAGCGTAGCTGGCTGCACCTCCGTTTAAACGAATGTCACGAATCTGCAAACATAAAAAGGCACGTAATTATATTATCATGTTATAATTTACAGAAACCAATTTTTAATTTTCATTGTTTCATTCATTGTACACAGTTATTTATACCTTGAGTCCTTCTTTAAGTAATCTGTCCTTTACTGAAGTGAGCAGGTCTTTCAATTTCAACTCCAAAGCTGGAAAGTTGCCACGTCCCTCCAATGCCACCATCTCGTTCAGGACGCTGTCAACTCGCCTGACCTGCTCGTATGTGAGGATGGCAAAACGCTCTCGTTCACCTATTAACCCCTCCTTACATGATACCGGTGAGCTCCTTCCCGAGCTATAGCCATCGTTATCACTGAAAACACCACTGTCTGTGACACTAAGAGAATCAATATCGTCCACCCCTCCAGATCCATTTATCTCTGCAGAAACAATCAAACGAAAACAACAATCATTAGTAACTCATTTTAGATGGGAGATCAATCTATCTGGAGTAGGTTCTTTATTGTCCTACTTTTAGTTTTAATTATTACAGGCTGAACCATATAAACTATAGTTTCTTCCTCCTCTTCCACCTCTTCTTCTTCAAATGACGATGCCACAAAACAAGAAGCAGGAGAATATGCAGCTAGTTGTCCTTGTAGTGTCAGTACTCTCATCGGATTAAACTTTTTCTGCTGACCATCATGGAAAAAGTCGTTCGAAGGATAATACTGAAAACTATCACACATCATGATGACAATGACAATAGCACTTAAATGCTTGCTTTTATTGCTGTCACAGGTCAACTAGTCTCCAGTATCGTGCCTTATCAGCTGCTTTAAATACGTTGGCCCCTTCCTCGCTTTTAAATGAAAATTATTTCTAATTAGCAAACAGATTTCTTTCATCTGTTTTCTACAATTTATGACAATTTATTTATTTTTACAAAAATTTTTGCAGCAGATACCGTCCACCTACATTTCACACAATCCCTCAAACTACAAATTCAAAATGAAACCAAACCACTGAACAACCAATAATAAAAATAATTTCTTTATTTATTCTCTTTATTTAATTTTTAAAACGTTACATGATAATTTGTATGCTTTTTTACTGGAAATGAAAAAATCATACAAGACAGAACTGTTGCTATAATTTGGCCTGTTGCCAGTTGTTGCCATACGATCTTCACTGAAAAAAAAATCAGCTGGAATGTGTTACTGACGAATAATAATTATTGTCAAGACGAACACGACCACCGAAACAAAACAATGAAAACAAAGTCATTAAACTTAACGAAGGGAGACGAGACGACAACAACAAAGTGCATGAAGAATGATTAGGTATGCAAAATGCATAAAAATAAAAATTTTCCAGTATTTTATGCAGCCTCATGAAAACATGATTCAACTCATCATCTTCCAGCAATAAATTAAAAATTGACTTTAAAAACTGAAAACCAACAAAGGCCACGACCACTTTGATATTCCATTCCAGTGCTTTTATAATAACCATAGTCATAGCCACCCATCCGCAATAATAGGTATATCTTATATTCTATTTTTTTTAAATCATAAAATCAGGAATTTATCTTGCGACGACTTGACTTTTTACAGAAGGATAAAAAAAAGTGTGCAAAATCAGCAGCAACTATAAAACGCAAATGATGCGGGCCAGGGAATCGTTTAATTTTTATTATGAATCATGATGAAGATGATGTTGTTTGTGTGAAGATCATCTTTGATGACTTGATGATGACTTGTGCATAATTTTGCATAATTACAATTTAATATGCCCTACTAGTACTCGATCATCATCATCATCCTCCTTCTTCCAGTCTCAACTCGGCTAAAAACATACAGCCTTTAAACTGTTGATAGTATGGTGGTTAAAGGATAATAAGGATAATAATGAAACATTTACTAGCAGCAACATGCAGAGAAACATGGACTGTGTACTAAAGCACCCTTTCATTATATGCATCATTATAATCTATAATTAAAATGCTGTTCTCTGACACTGACTGGTAGTAGGCACGGCCACGAACAGAATTGACTGGTGAGATGACTCCAATCCTTCCAATCCACTAATTACAATTTAAACATCTTTTTCTTGCCATGATATGAACCAAACAAGGAAAGAATTTCATTTGATCATCATCATCACACACATTAACTGTGCCAGATGTAATAATTAATATTTAAAGTTTATATTTAAAGAGATTTGAGTGGATGTGAAAAAACGTCATGACTAAAAAATGCGGAGAACGGCAGAGAGCGGTGATGCGATGGTGTTGAGAGATGCATGCATACAACAACAACAGAGATGCAGTAAGATTTTGAGACGACGAAAGCTAAAAAATTGATCTTGAAAGAGTCCAAGGCCAGAAGAGTACAGCGAGCAATCCCTCCACAACCAGTACCCCACTCCACCACCACACATACATTAAATTATGCATATATATTGTCTACTCTGCTGAACTCTGTAATTATCAGTATCGGCAACAGTTGCATTATTGACATTGAACAAAGCATGCAGATATTGGTGCTAGTGCAGTAGCAATTCAATTGCATCTACTACCTATGTACATTTTGATAGTTATTTAGGACACGCTTTTGACGCAGCCACCAGTAACAAAACTAACGACTAACTGCTGAACTTTGCTAGGTATGTACAAAACTAGCTTCTAGTCAGTCAGGCAAGTCCAATAATTTTCATTGTTATCACAGCACAAGTCGCTACATGCTCATATATTGACCACGCTCAAAGAAAATTATGATCTTGGTGGTTTGGACTTGATGCAACTTTTTTTGCACTCATGACAATATAAGAGAGAGGAACAACAATGAACATGATTGTTTATAAGGTTATTATGAATGCACACACTTTTTTACTACACTGCAACAGGTAGAAAAAGGTAGGTAGTGAAGATACATTATTATCATTGTTGACTTGACCGAGTATTTTAGACAAAACACTTTTGAAATGAGAATAACAACGGTACCTAAAATAAAAGAAACATTTGCCCTAAAATACTTTGTCATTATTCTCTACAATCATCATGATCGTCGTCATCATCATAGGTTTCAGTAATGGTAAATGTTGTTCTAAAAGTGCCGTCAACATGTTGGCGTCTTTATGACAATTGATTGGACAATGTCGTGTCTTGCAAAAATTCATATATTCTTCCTACTTGGCTAAAATATAATTTTTTTTCTTTTTTCTAAACTCACACGATAGCGTCTCTCTATGCTAAATTGCTCAAACGACTAACTCTTTTTTAAACCTCGAGAGAAAATTTAGCAATTTGTTGCATTTGTTGTCTTTTTTCCTGCCTATTCATTTTTTTCAGTGAAAAATGCTTATCCGAACAAAAATAGATTTGTTGGCGAGAGTTCACCGAAAAATTCCAAAGCGGCGGCAGCGGCAGGAGCAAAACATTACACGATATCGAACTAGCCTTATTACTTACATGCATACGTACATATATAAAGTACATATCTACTTTTGCATACATAGTATAAAAAATATATTTAAAAAATACACAAGAAATGCTTCATTATTCTTTCCCTTTAAACTAAACTCTGTGTAAACTACAAAATGTCCAAGAAGCACGGCTGCCGTCGTCATTTTGTTGTTTTTTTTTGCTAAACAGCTTTCTAGAGTCATCATCATGGATGAAGATGGTTTCCTCCCATTTCCATTAAACTTTAAATGTGTGTGCCTATAGAAAAAACGCTTAAATTTGCTTGTTGCTGTTGCTGTGAAGTTGCCAAATGAGCCGTGAATTTTTCCATTACTGAAAATTGCTTTACAAATAATTTTCTAGCCATATTATTATTATTACAGACTTGTTGTTATGCTCACTTGAGAAACATGAAGGAGGAGGTTTCTATCAACATTGCACATCTCCTGCCTGCCTCACTTTCCGCATTTTCCTACCTTTTTACACTTAAATATTATTTATATCAAGTCATATATATTTGAAATGAAATGAATGGTCTTAAAAAATAAATGGATTTTTGCATTTTTATTTCCCAAGACAAAATGACGATGATACTGATGATGATGAGAGTGCAAAAAGTTTGGCTGTTTTGAAAGGTACTCGAAAATTATGCAAAGCGTTTTGGTACACAAAAAGTGCAGATAAAAATGCAACAATAATAAACAGTAATGCACACATGCGAATACGTGCCTACTACAAGTAAAGGATATTCAGTTCAGCAGATATTCATTAAAATAAGGTTACTTATGTACTTCAGCAAATATAATGTTGCAGCAGTTGCAGTAAATACTGCGGTCTTTGTGATGATCAAATGATTGACTATCATTTTTAATGCTTTGTTTTCCGATTGAATGAATGAAAGGAAGGAATTAGCGTTGTTGTGGCATGGTCGTAGGTTGTGATTGTGAGTGAGTGAGCAATTAGCAAAGTCAGTAAAGTGTCTTTGAGTACCTGGTCCTTCCTGACACACGCAGCAGCAACAACAAGAACATTATTCTAATCAGACAAAATTTTAGCTTCATTGTTGGCAATAATAATAATAATAGGCCCAGCGACAAAACAAAGTATGTTATTGCTGTTGTATATGTATATGACTTTATATACGCTTGCGCGTGCGTACTACAAATACTAACAGGTTGGTTGACTTTAATCTGTCATCGTAGTTAAACAACGCGTTTATTGTTATTTTTATTGTGATTGTATCCTGTAATAAGTAATCATCAACATACACTCCTTCCTTGGCTGTTCCTATTACCCTCTAACCATCCATATTGTCGCCGTCATCATGATTTTCTTAAATAGTTTCTCTTGTTCACCAAAAACTTGGCCATCTATATACTTTTATAATATATTTTGTGAGAAAATTCTCCTCCTTGTTTTGTGTCTGGTACCTACCTGTACACAAAAGGGCTTCTCTAAAAAAAATCATAACAATCAGGCAGGATTGAAACCTGCCTTGTCACTTTTCCCCAAAAAAAGATAGTCATATTTATCGCTTGTCATTCTGCTGCTCTGTCTGATCTGCTCTGCTCCTGAGACTGGTTGTCATTTTGTCAAATCTATCGGAAACGTTATCACAGCAATTTTGTTGCTAAACTAAACGCCCTATTGATCGAATTATTTTCATTATTAGTTTCAAGCCCTTTTCTTCCTTGTAGTAATCTTTAATCCCAAGAATTACACAAGTCTTCAAGTCAAATAATTCAACCTTTTTTTAGATAACACATTTTTTCAACCCTCTTCCGATCATATGTACGTATTAACCTAGTATATAGTGGTATTGAGAACGCAGTGCTGTCAAATAAATCCGCCTGCTGCTGATACCTCCTTAAAAGCCTAGACCAATTTCCATAAATTTTCTCACTCAATAATTTGATTTCGTTTGTTATTATTATTGTTAAAAAAATCTGCCTATATACGTGATTGCATCGAATGCAGTTTACTGCGCTCTCACTAAAATTGTTTATTGCATTTTTTTGTTGCTGCCTATATCACTTCTGCTGCTGCAACAACCAACCAACCACACAGATCACAAAAAGTAGTAAAAAGGATTTAGAATTATCATTGTCGTTTTTTTGTTATCATAGCCCATTTTCGATTTCTGATCTGAAAACAAGTTTTTTTTCCTTCTCTCTCTCACGCATCATATGCCTTTTTCTATCAGTTTCACGTGTACCATATTATTATTATTAAATATATATATGCATGTCTAATCCAGTTTACTGTAATTCAAATAAGAGAATTGTATTACTTTTCATTCTGTAACATATTCATATACAGCATAGTACACGCATGTCAATAAAATAAATATTACTTGTCTATTAAATAGCAATAGCCTTGTGATATGTATCTGTACAAAATCCTTGTGACTCACTCAACTCGTTTCCAAATTGAATTCTAGCTTTCCATTATTCCACCTGTACCGCTGTCAATTTCCCATTTCAACTCCACTTGCTTGAGTTGACGCTTGTAAGTAGTAGTGACAATTTACATGAACTAAGCGAACAGATATATGGTTCGTGTAGTCCGGGTTGTCGCGCACATATTTTGACTTACTTTTTTATGGGCACATCAGAACACATTCAAATATAAATACCTAGTTAGCTATGAACATTGACATGATCAACAAGTGTTGTCCTTTTCAACCGGGTTCGTGGACGGACATAAACTTTAAATAATATCTTTATCGTTGTCTACTGGTAAAAATATCAATCGGTAGTCACGCAACGGAAAGGTATTCAAAAAACCACAAAAACTACTCGTTGACATGACATGCAACATGAATCTCTACCACATACTCTACGTATTAATTAGCGGTCAATGTATAGAACTCAATCACTCAATGGAAGTGACCTAGCTGATCTGGACTTTTGATCACCAATTCCGATTGGTGTAATCAGGTACCATGCAATTTGCAGGTACCATCATCAGTATGACAAGTTGGCTAAAGTCGTGCATGGCTTGTACTTTTATTGGAATTGTATGCTGAAAATTGAAACGTTTATGAAATGCATCTCAATTAGAGAAAATGGCTCGTCTAATTCTATTAGTATTGAGCAATGCTGATAATAATGACTCACGCAGACTTAAAATTTTGCAGTTCAGACACAACCTGTTTTATAGCGAAGGACGTTTCACGTAAAGAGAATTGCCTCCTGTGAATGAACTGAAAACGCAATGTGTAGGGTCCATCATCATGAATGATTGATCAGAGATGATAAACCAATCGAGGAAATCAAAGTGTTGTAGAGATTTTGGAATGAATGGAAGTCTAGACCAAGTCATGAGGAGGAAGAGGGAGGATTATTGTAGTAGTAGTGGCGTTGACTTGAATTGAATATAAAAGTTATTAAAACCATCAACAACGCCATCATCAATAAAACAATACTATTCCATTGAGGCACCTTTAATTACACCCAGCTTTATTGCCCCATTACCATTTTATTGTCTCCTTTGCATATACGCATAAATGTATGTACGTAATGTGTGCATGCTCCATTCAAGTCAGTAGTAGTTTTACAAGTTAACTGCATAACCAACATCTAACAAACACGGCGACGACACATGATCATGATCAGATCAGCTTTAGGAAGAAGGGCTGCTCTGGAGAATAGCGCTTCAAGCTCAAATTCTTTTCCACTCTCCCATTAAAATAGAGGAGCTTGGATGAAACTGATACTACACTCTCCGCCTGCCTGCACAGCTTTCTATTTATCTATTCACACAGTGTCTTCTTCAGACATTAGCATGATCATCGATGGGAAATTGATGTAAAAGTTGTTGCGCTCTTAATGAGTTTAATGACTCTACCATCATCACTACTTGCTCCGCACTGACACTAGCACTTTGCTTGAAAAAAAAGTAATTGATTTACTATTAATTAGTTTGTCCCATTATAATTAACTTAATAAACACTCTTCATGCATAAAACATAATGTGTAGTATCGAACCTACTACCATCATCATCATCATCACTTTTCTTTCTTGTTTTCCTATTTTGGTGCGTGGCCAGAGTTCATGTTTGACTTTAGCATAATAAACTTTATGTGTACGCATTAATAAAGGATTGAGAGATTTAACGCAAAATATTGACAGGTGAATGGAAAAAGGTGAAAGTGTAAAGTATCCAGAGAGACAGGAAGACAGAAACATGGAAGCTTTCCAAAAGATTACGAAAGTAAACAAATTAATTCATTATTATTATTTTACCAAAATAGCAACATAGTGTATAGTGGCACTTTCGCAATCACCCACAAAACAGAACCCAAAACACACAATCTCTCTCCACAAAAAAGGAAACTGTAGATTGTTACCTTCCTATATTTATATATTCAGCACAGCAGTTAAACCTACTGTTACCGTTAATTTTGACAATTGCCTTGTAATAGAGAGTACAACAAAATTACAAGGTAAACCACAAATCATAATAATATAACCATCATCAAAAATGCAATTACCTGATCATACACTACCACATTTTAACATGATAACAACGGGATGTAATTTTGAAAAAAATAGAAAATGCCTAAACTCCAATTTAGCCTCCTTCTCTTTTCATCACGCAAAATTCAAGTAAATCCATTTATCCATCTCCCTAAAAATAAAAACACATATGTGTCGATCTATCCACTACTGTTATTTCAGAATTATTCATGATGCATGTCAGTCGATCCATTCAAGTAGCAAACTTAATTTAGCAGGTCAATATACCACCATCAATATTATCATTACCTACCAAATCCAAACAAGCAGAAGCATTTAAAAATCAAAAAAATGTGGAGCAAGGTTGTGTACCTATTTCTCAAAAAGAATTAGTTAGGCATTCATTACGTTTTTTTATTCAGCTCTCCTGTTTAACTTTTTAGTATTGGGGCTGATGATGGTTTTGCAGCAACAGCAGCAGCAGAGAAACAGAGTACAGAGCTACACTGTTAGTTGTTGCCAACAAGAAGCTTGTTATACATTATCATCATCGTGTTCAACTGGCGTATTTACGGGCAAACTAAACACTTAATCTGATCCACTAGTCGAGTCAGATTTTTAAAATAAATATTGACGAAAGAATTTTTGTTCTGCGTACTGCTCGAGTATTTGAGAAGCTGACTCAAGTGCAGTGTAAACAAGGGAAATAAAAAGAGCAAATGAGCATCAGTCATCATCATCATAGTAGAAAAAACTAGAGATGAAATGACGATAATATGATGATGTGACAAAGTCGTGTTGTCATGCTAGTAGCACGCGTATATTCCGCAAGTTTTACTACCGGAGCCACTGTAGTTTTACGAGCAGCTCAAAAAATAGCATAAAAATGATGATGCCAGGCAAAAGCACGACTTGTTGTTCCACGCTCTAGTTTTTCTTCTTCCCGTCCTTCTGCTGATGCCTTTCTTTGAGTCGGTGCGTTTATTTTTTACGATTCGATTGAGTTTCCTGTAATGACACGAAAATGTCGTCGTATCTTTGTACGAGCAGCAGATAGTAGAAATTTGGAAGTAGTAGTCGCTATTATTCTACCACATGGTGCTTTTTCGCCCGCACACAAAACCCTTTCCTCCGTCCATCCGTGGAGGCAGTGGCCATGTCTAGTAGTCGTGGCGTTTGTTGTGGTTGATGGCAACAGAAGAGAGAGAAAAAGAATGGAGGAGTAGAGCCATGATGATGATGATGCCTATGCTTTCAGCTACATTCTCGGAGACACACACATGCTGTGCGCCACATTTTTTTGGCACCCTGCTAAACAAACGAATAATAGTAGTAATAACTAATGAAAAAGATAGGCCGATGGTGGTGCTGATGATACAACTTATCTACTAGAGAAGCGATAACAAAGCTTGTTGATGTTGCTGCTCCACCGCACCGGCAGCGGTTTTTGCCACAAGTAATGTGATGTCGTAACCATCCATACACCGATTATACATGCCTATAATCCATATCTGATTCGCATAGTTAGTAGGTATATTATTTGTGTGCATCAAGTCAAGTTGGGTGTGAAAAAGCGGAAGCCACTACTATCTCCAGGTTTGGGTTGTTGTCTGGCTGTCCGAGTGAGTAAACAAAGTTGCCTTGCCGAACAGTAACAAGTTTACAGAGGGGATTTCCTTTCTCCATCCATGTGCTAGTAAATTGGATGCATATAAAGTTCTGGGAAAATCCCAGTCTTCCAGTGGATTGTAATAAAAGCGAAGAAAGGAGATAAGTAGAATGCGACAATGAGACGGAAAAGATGAGGAGACAAGAATATGGAGCGAGACGTAACTTGGGGCTAGTTTAGGACAAGCTGTATCAGAACAAAAGTGTAGATATATTCATTCCTTATATAAAACTTTACAAAATAGATATATTGCCGGTTAATTAGGTCCCACTCATGCTACAGCTAGTTAATTGTGTCATGTTGGATCTAGTAAATAATATATTAAGGGTATTAAGGAAATTAAGGAGGAAATATAGAAACAGAGAGAGAGGGGGGGAGGGGAGGAGTTTATGTAGAGCAACTTGTTTTATTACCATTGCATGATCAACATGACAGATGGATCATTGCGCAACACTAAAGCTAAGCCTGTCAGCACAGCGCTTGTGTTTTTGGGAGCAATGACACACTCTGACAGACAGAACACAAGTGATTACTACTGTCTGTCGCATTGTGATCATGATGATGATCATCATCATTGTGAAAACCTTCAACAGAAGTCAAATATGATGGTAGACAAGTAGAGAATAAGAAGCAGAGAGTAAAGTGTCGTGGGGAAAATGCTCCCCCTGGAGAAGATGGGTTTTCGCACTACTCTACTTAAGCAAACAGAACATTAGCAGCGCAGCGTAAAAAAAACTGCTAATGTGATTTGCCAACAGGTCATCATCATTATTTCAGCGAAAATGTAAAAGTGAGCATCACGTTGTTCGTCGAGCTCTTCTGGTGTCGAGTCGTAAAATGTCGCAAATTTCACAACAACAAGCCAAGCCAAAGTTACCATCATCAACAGCAGTGCATATGAATGGACACATACATGTATGATGATGACATTTCCCCAACAGCACTGAGAATGCTGCTTGCTACTGATGATCAAAAGATTTCTCTCGCCATTTCCAGCACCACCACCACCACCACACCACCATCATCAACGACACAAGCTGCCGCAGTTAGCGTTTCCAACAAAACGTATTATATTCTCCACTACTACATCATCACAAACGGAACTAAAATCTCCTTTTACCACTCCAAATGGACATCTCATGTTTCCTCGCTTTTAATGACTTTTCATCATCAACATCATCACCCTCGTCCTCGTCATCTTCAAAGCAGCAATTCTGTAATCATTTCCAGCACATAACTCTCCTCAACGCTCTCTTCATTATTTCTCCCACTTACCCTCTTCTCCTCCACCACCACCACCACCCCTACTACTCACTTTGCATTATCATCTCCATTTCTTTCTTCTTTTCTTTGCTCCCTCTCTCAGATGTAACTAGCCGGAAAACAAGTTTATTCTTTTCATTCTCCTTTTGTCGTCTTTGACATTTCCCTAGCCCTTTAAAAAGGACATTATAATATACTAACATTAAATAAAAGGTGTACAATGAATACCTAAACGAGTGCTTGTTGAGAAAAAAAATTAAGAAATGCTAACTGAAGTATTTGTATACATGCATTATTGTGTTTCCGATGCGTAACATGACTCATCGTATAAGGCAAATCCACGTGCTCCATCTTCATTCCTTTTTAATATTTTTAAAAAGAAAAAAGTCAAGCAATGCTACAAAATGTAGAAACCTTTTATTCTACTATTTTCGTAATTTAACTGAATCGTGATATTTTTAAACCTTCTCCTACAAACTGATACTTGTAAACAGATACAATGCAAGAAGTATGTATGTATGCATGTTTCGAATTATGTATTATATAAATTACCTACCTACACATTTTTAATCTTGCCAATTGCCAATATCCTTTTTTCATTTATTTACTAAATAAATGCTAATTGCGTAGGTGCATATAAAAAATGGTTTACACTCTTTAGTGGGGATGTTTATACAGGAATGTGACATTGAATGGGTAAATGTTAATGTAAACATGATATCATTATGATGCCATTGCGCAAAATAGCGAAAAATTGCTCATCACTCCTCATTTCCAACAACCGTAAACATATTTTTTTCAAGACCGTCGTCATCATTTTAGTGTTCCCTTGATCATCATAATCAAAGCACATTTTTCACCCAATGAAAAGAAAGACTTTTCGCAAGACTGGGTAAAAAATTGAATCTGGAAAGAAATCTCTGGAAAATGGGTTGGGAACACAGCAGACGTTCTTATGAATGGATAAAAGAAGAGCTGAAGCTTTCTCTCTTTTTCTCTACACAAGTATATCTTTTTTTACACTATTCTCAAACGACGCTACTTACACTGCTGCTTGAACGTCTACAAAAAAGCGTATTTAGGTTCCTCTACTACTGCTGCTGCTGGAGGCAGCTGTTGATAAAATGAGAGCAGAGAAGCAGACAGAAAAAGAGAAAGGAGCGAGAATCCCTTTTCAAATCCAAGCATATGGAAAGAAACTCTGTCCGAGGGAGTGAGTCGCAGTTTTTGCACTTTTCCTCCTGCTGCTCCTCCATCCCACCACCACTACCACCACCACCGCCAACCACCAACTTGATATAATATATCTTTTCTTTGCGAAAATCGATAGTACAATTTTATCCAGCATTTTCTCTCAGTTTATATACACACTACCTCTTGGAACAACTACCGTGCAGGTTTCCACTTGACAGGCGAGAAAAAAAATGAATAGGCACATAGGTGAATGGTAGGGATACTTACAAGATGATAGTATGTTCGTTTGTAAGTAACGCAAGTGACTCTCTCTCTCTCTGACAACAACATTCAACCAAGTCAATTTAATTCACTTGACGTCTCCTTTCGCTACATGAACACAACCACTCCTTTAGTTTTTTTACTCCTTTTGGCAAAAAAAAGAAAGAAAAAAAAGATTCCACTTTTTTCCCCAGCTTCACCAGCAGCTGGATAACAATGTCACCATTTTTATGACTATGTGACTATACACATAGTTTAGACTAGAAAGGAGAAGAATAGTACATTACCTCCACATCGGTGGTGGCATTGTCATCATCAAAACAACTACTTGTTCCATGAGCATTGCTCCTGCTGCCACTTTATCCTTGTTTCATTTTTAATGAAACTCCCTTCTTTTCTATTCTCCTTTTGTGTGACTTTCTTTCTTTGCCCACTGGCTTGGTTAGTTTAGCTCTCTATGAGAAGAGAGGGAGGGAGAGAGCGAGAACAACCAACTTTACCAACCAAGTCTACACAATGGATGAAGAAGAAAAACATTCAACAAAGTATTTATATTAAAATGCACTTGTGTCTTCTCTTCTTGGACTATTATAATATCCAGAAAGAGAACAAGCGAGAGAAGGATATACATAATATAATAAGTTGTGTTTGCATGCATCCGCTCAATCCACCACCCCCAAAAACAAAATGGAATGACGTCAGTGGAGTGCGTAGGTGGATATATATATAGAGAGGGAGAATGAAGAAATGGCACGAAAGTAATATGCTGTGGCAGTAGTAGTAATAATAGTAGTAGTAGTGATGGTGCATCACTATATATTCATACCCGTATGTATACTCATAAAGTTTACAATGGCAGCTGTATATAAGAAGCCGGGAGAAAGTACCCGAAAATTCCAGAGCTCTCTCTGACTTGGCTGCATGGTCCTTATTATTTTTTGGCGTTGGTTAAAAAATGTATGTTTCTCTATTCTCTCTCTCTCTCTCTTTTCTCTTTCGTGGTCTTTCTCTGTTTCCTTTATAAACCACATCGTCATCGGCATCCAAAAATTCGTCGAGTTTTCCTCTTCCAAATAGTCAACGTGCACCTTTCTTTGCTTGTTAAAACGAACTACTTTGTTATATTCTGGAGAGAGATAGATGTTCCTTTTTTTCTCCTTCGCCTCCGCGTGCACTTTGCACTTTTCCGCTGCGTCCTTGCTGTAGCATCAAAGTCATGTGACGATAGGGACAAAAGTAACGAATGTCCTGTCCGCTCTATCATCTATCTATCTATCTATATACATAACCTCACAACCACTGCGTCCTTGCTGTAGCATCAAAGTCATGTGACGATAGGGACAAAAGTAACGAATGTCCTGTCCGCTCTATCATCTATCTATCTATCCATATACATAGCCTCACACCGCATTTACCAGTTTAGTGTATACATTTTATTCCATTTATTCTCACGAATGACGGATTAGCGGATTGCATTGGAATGACTTTATAATCGTATTTTATAACGACTATTTACGTTTACTTTAGAACTACGTTGTAAATATTATGAAATTGGCAACTTGGCTGAAGGTCACATTTCAACCCACAAGAACGTCATTTCCCGCTGCTCTCTCAGAGTGTGAGAAGTAGGAAGTCAAGTGCAGGAATAGGAAGTAGACAAAGTGTTGGAAAAGAAAGATACGAAAAGTTATTGCAAGGTTCCATTTTCTTTGCGACAAAAATAAACTACGAGAGAAAATGTAGACTTTGTAGGCTCTTGCCGACAGGAGAAAGTTAAACATGAAGAATTCAACATGGAGGCATAGTTTTGTATAAGTAAAAACATGATAATTTGAAAGTTATGGAAATTATACATTGAAGAGATGATTATTCAACCATTTCCAAACACATTAAACTTTTTGCAAGGCCATACATACATAAATAACACAACGTACGTATAATTTTACATTGGTATTCAGTAAAAGTTTTGCTGGCCGTATATTTTTTTAAAAAATTGGAAGCTAGACCCTTTTGAAAATTACGGCAACTATGTTGTCTAATATTTTATATGCATGTGTTTTCTGCAGGAAAAAAAGTATTTGTACAAAAATGTTTGACTAGTCGTGCACCGAATCTTACATTTCTGTTCATGCACAAAATAGCGTATCAAATGCAAAGAGAAAAGGAAGTAAAGTCGGAGATAATGAAAAAACAAGTCGCATGCCGAGCCGTGTGCCGACTGTCGACACCATACTAAAACTGGACCATCTGGAGAGAAATGGAAAAAAGGGGAACGGTAGACGGAGCAAGAATAAAAACAGAAGCTGACTGAATAAGTAGCTACTAAACCAGTGCACATACGTCGTAGTACCTAGAGTTGGCAGGCATATAGCAAAATATCATGATGACTTGGGTGGTAGGTACAGAGTGGTGGTGTTGATGTGGAAACAAGATTCTTTTGTAATAAAAAAGTAGAGCAAAAGCAATAACAGTAGGGTAGATAAAAGGGTAACAGCAGCGAAAAAACTAACTTTCTCTCTGGAGATTTCTCTGCTAGATAAGCGGGAGAAATAGACACGACGACGCAAATTTCAGAGGGGCTGCTGTTGCCACTACTGCTGTTATATGAAAAAGGACGGAACAACAAGTTGCTGCCTGCCACTACTACCATACTGTTGCGTTTTGCATTACATTTCATACGACACATGACATGACGAAATGCTGTTGAGTAAGAAATGAAAGTTGCAGAGAAAAAGTGGAGTAAATGTGAGTCATGTCAACATAAATTGTAGACACGATAACAACAGCAAGCAACAGCTTACTATCAATTGGTACAAAGTGGTTCCGTCCTCCTTCTCCTACTACCGTAATAGTAGTAGCATATGTGTTGGATGGCTTGTTGTAATACAAGTAATGAATTGAGAAACAAAACTGCTTTGATGAGACCACGAAACTCTAGGAATTATTTACGTTTGCGAAGGATAACAAATTGTGTGCAAACAATAACATTAGTTGTATGTATATCTATCTAAATCGTTGGTAATAGTTTATATATTACGTATGCAGTCGCGGAAAAAAATATTTATACTTGCTATCATTTTATTTCTACGCTGTGCTATGAGGTGAGGCTACCAGGAAAAGTCACAAGGAAAGAAAACAGAAATGTAGGTGAAGTGAAGTAACTCTAGCTGTGTGTTGCATAATAATGAGTACGAGTACACCTGCTTGGCTTCTGTAGAGTTAGTTGCCTGCTGCTCCACTAATTTTTCATTTTCTCATTCCTTTCAAAGCGTTTGCTCGAAAGAAATCTCAGGGACAACGCCAAAATTGGAAAGCAGAAAAGTACAATAATGACAGCAAGAATAATTTAAAGGGACAGAAAAAGTTTGACGCTCAAATGGGTGGACCACTGCCAGCCAGCTTGTTATATAGGCTTGCCTTTTGTTATATAACAATATTGCTACGGATATGTGGACAGTTATTTTTGTGTCTTTTTAACTCACGTCACATCATGTCATGCTCATCCATCACCACAGCCAACGAAATAGAATATATATATATACCTAGCTAGCGTATTAGAAGAAAGATGAGGAGTATTTACATGATTATATTTCTATTCTTCTTTTCTCAGTTGCCAGCGCCATCGCTGCCAAGTGGAACACATTTTCTATTATTGTTTGCTATCATCTTCATTTTCTTCTACTGCTTTTTTTGCCCATGTGAATTCATTACTTTCTCCGTTATGTACTCAGTACTCATCCATTGATCAAAAGTACATAATGCCCATATTCATTCGTACATTGCGACACTTTTTTCCTATTCAATTGGTAAGAAAAGGAAGGAAAGTACCATTCATTTCTAGCTCCAATGCCTGTCTGTCCAAATACCTAGTCTGGTAAGAAAAAAGTTTGACAACACGAGAAGCAGTGTACGAACATGAGAAAGTTTGAAATGTCCACTGGGAAATCTTTTCTTTTCCGTCTCTTTTCTTTACCTTGACAGTATTTATTTTCCACAAGTCCGATTGTCCCTTTTTCAAAGGAATCAGCAAGAAAAGGAGTGGGTGTGTGGAGGCAGAACACAGGAAGGTACGTAGAGAGAAGGAGAGAGAGAGAGCTAACAGCGAAAGTGAATTCTCAACATTTCGATTCAATCATTTGCAGTTCAATTCAGTTTAGGTACATTCCATTTAAGTGTGTAGTCTAGCGGTCGATTATCATATACAAAAAGAACGCATGTTATTCTTACCACAGCCTTTTTTACTAGGCAACTGTTTGATGATAGTAATAATAATGATTTTGCGAATATGTCCTACTTTTGTTTTCATTCAAAAACAACTTTATACGCATTTAATAATTTCTAGGCATTATTGTGTATGCATTTCGTATACGCGTATATATATATACATAGAATATTTGCATTGCACTTTTGGCTAAGCACACGTACCACTACTTGTGTCACGTTTCCCCTGTTAAAATATAGTACACGCCACCACCGTCACCACCACTATCACCACCACATGTACAGACAAAAAGTATAAAGCGACCATTATCGCTTAATCCCCATAATTTTGGACAGCCGTTTTGTTGAGTTTGAATATTGTGCATACAAAGAGCATGCATCACCGCAAACATTTTAGTTTATAGCCCGGTCTAAAATACCTAGTAATTTACATTAAAAATAGGCTGACTGACTGTGCGTGCAGTTTCGCTACACCACAATATCATTGCAGTTTTAGTGTCAACCAAGTCATCTAGAAACATCTCGTGTGTTCTTGCACTTTTTTTGCTCATAATATTTATGTACTTTGTTCCATTTTTTTTCTTGCCATGAATTCATGATACATACGTGTATATGCTTCCTTGCCACTTCTCAGCAGCAGCAGCAGCAAACACACTTTCATCATTGCTACCATTACGCTTTCCGTTAAAAATTCAGGAAATGGAATTAGGAAACGGGAATATTATGTTACCACAACAACACTATATATCCTCCTCGATCCTAGTATACCGTTTGCTTCGTTCCTAAAAAGTTCCCTCTGCAACTTTTGTAGCAATATCAAGCTTATCAAAAAGCATTATGTCTCGAATGATGATGAGCTTTCTAGCAGAATTGCCAAGAAACATCTTAGGCGGTGATGGTGGTGTTAACACCTAAGATGACGACGGCATATACAATATTGCTATGATAATAATGATGACACTGTTCCAAAATGGATCATCTTCTTCTTCTGCTTATATTAAACACTAGCCCGTCTCAAGTACTTAATAATAGCTTCTTTGCAAAAACTTTTTTTCTTCCTTCTTCCTTGTTTATCATCGCTTTCGTCGTTTCCGCAGAGAAAATATTATTTTCAAGCTATTATGATGAAGATGATGATGATGATGATGGCCCAAGACCAATGTTGATAATATCGCATCGTGCTTGTAGTAGTAAGTAGTTGTAGTCGTCGTCGTCATACTCGAAAGATCGGCAGACATAACATCCCCGTGCACTTTTTTGCATTGCATAAGCATGACTCATCCTATGTACATAGGTAGGTACACATTATTTTTAGGGAGAGTTGCCAAATTACCCGCATTTGCTCTGCTAATGACATTACCATCATCACAAACTCTGAGCAAAACAGCAAAAATATTTTCCCATGCAGTATACAACAGAGCAAAAATGGGAGGCTTTCATGTGAACAAAATATAATAATAATAACAAAAATAATAAATAGCACAAAATTGTGAACTTCCCCTTTTCCATTATTCTAATGGATTATAGAGTACAGAACAGAGTATAAATTGAAAAGCAAGTCAGAAACGACTACAATATAATATGTATAAATATAAAGAGTAATATAATGTATTAGTTTCTTTTTTTAAAAAAAGATTGGTTCCATTTACATAGTACGCCTCCATACTTTTTTCTTCATTTTTTTTTAACTTTCTTCTTCCCACTCTTCTTTCTGCTTTGACAATAAAAGGGATGACATGTCAGAGTACTTTTATAATCCTACAGCTGTGTGCCTTATAATTACTTTCCAGCTGGAACGAAAAAGGAAAAATGAAGAAGAGAGCTTACGACAACAACATGTCTTTTTCTCATCAGTTTTTTTATTCTCTTTTGTTTTGTTCATGAAATAATAATAATAATAAGGGATGATGAGAACAAAGATATAAAAAAGTACTTGACTAAAACATTTCTGATCGGGGAAGTAGGAGGCATGATGTTATATTTTGCTAGATAAGCTTCTTATTGTTCACAGGTTGCTGATGAGTCTTGTTAGCGTGATTAAGGGGAAAAAAGCAAGGTTGCTATTGTGTTGCGATTTGGGAAGGTCTTTAGAGGCCACGTGTCAATTTACGGAAGTACGTGACGACAGAACCTACAGGGAAATAAACCACTATTCAAAATGTATCAAAAGTGTGGCAAATTTAAGTGAACGTTCCCAATTAGAAATGGTGGTCGATGGTAAAGAACATATACGGAAGTACGTGACGACAAAACCTACAGGGAAATAAACCACTATTCAAAATGTATCAAAAGTGTGGCAAATTTAAGTGAACGTTCCCAATTAGAAATGGTGGTCGATGGTAAAGAACATATACTCACATACAGAGCAGTGTAGATTATCATAGCCGTGTGTACCACGAAAAGGAAAATAATTACCTACCAGAAGAGAGACGGGTAGGTAAAACAATTTAATAATGTATGACGATCCCATTTGCTAGAAAAGGAAAAGGAGCGACCTGGATATTTTTTTATAGTAGAGAACAGAAATCTAAAAATAGAATTCTTTGGACAAGTGTATACTGCGCATAAAATGAGGAGAGCTGCTAAAAGGTAAAAGAAAAAAAGGAGCCGTGTTTTTTTGTTTGTGCCTTTCACCACACGTATCCATCTGGAAAGAAAAGAATGTGTCGACGTATATAGTACAACGATGAAAACTCACCAGTTGAATGGTGGGTGAAAAAAAAATTCATTCACTTTCTCCTTTATCTTTCCCTCTCAAGTGAATAGAGAGAGGGAGAAGGGGAGAGAGAGGGAGGGAGGGAGTCACTTCAAACTGAAACTCAACTCTGCATTGCCAGTATTCAAAATTAAATCTCAGCTTGCCATAACTCTTGATACTACTATTTTGCTGCTGCTGCTGGAGAAATAAAAAGGGTTGTCTATTTTTAGAAGCAAATGATCGTAATGATGATCGCGAAGAAGCTTTGCTCAAAGGCACGCACTTACAACCACTCTCTATAAAATGGAGCAGATGAAGAGGAAAATTAATAATCTACCTAAACACACTCTCAAAAAAGGATTTTAAAAATACTACAACAGCTTTCCCTCACACATACTTTGTAGTTTCTTTCTCTCTCTCTCCGTGTGTGTGTGTTTTTTTCGTGTTTGCTCTTTGCGGGGGAGTATTTTAAGTGAGATTTTAAATAAAAGAGACTGGAATAAGTAGCACGCTGAATAGGGAACTGCGTGGGAGTGCAGAAGAGGGGGAGATACGACACATGGATTGCGCAACCACCATGCACTACCACCATTCCATGCATGTATGCCCGTTCCCAGAACTTCTTTTTAACAACAGCACAAGTTTAAATTGAATTACCTACGTGTTTGACAGGAAGTTTTATGCCATAAAAAAAAGAATTCTCTTGACGAAGAGAAAGTATAACAATGGCCATCATATTGGCAAGTTTTGTTACATTCATTTCTCTGTTGGAGATAGTTACTCTCCAACTGCTAGGCATACGCTCTAATTTATTAAACTGATTGGAACTTATAATGAGCGTACTATGATATGTTTATGTGCATGTACATATGAATACATGTACACCGTGTGACGCTACCACTAAACATGAAACCACAGCACAATCATTATTTTTTCCTGCAAATTGAATCCTTTCTGATATGTTGGAGGAAACGGCCAGTTTGGTATTTTTCCTCTGATTGATTACTCGCTGACTGACTTCACTGATGTTGACGATTCGAGTGCATAATGATGTGGCACCTTGACTACCCACACAACAGCAACACGTCTTATCATCATCATCATCGCTACACAATCATGCAGTGAATTGAATCGTGGTTTGGAGATAGGAGAAGAGAGATGAAAGGAAATATCATTTATTTTTTTCCATCAATTCATCCATAATGTGGCTATGAATAAAAGCAGCATGAATATATACGCCTACGCAAAAAAAGCGCTGAACAGGAAATAATAAGCAAAAACTTTTTTTTGCGAAAGGAGGATCATCATCGTCAGAAGAGAGATGGCAGATATGATAATATAATGGAAATGAATTCTGGCAAAATGAAAGTAAAGCAAAGTGATTGGGAGCATTACTATTTATTATTATTCTCATGTTTTCTAGTGGGATGATGATAGTAATGTTGTGCTGTTACTGTTGTTAATGAAGCCATTATATTACCTATGTAATTGCAACTTTTAGCAGCAACAAGAATACAAAATGGTGCGAAAGCAAATCACTTACAAAACTTGGATAACGAGAGGCACGAAGGAGGAGTCTATTGATAAAAGGTTGTCAGCAAAAACGGTAATGATGAGCGAGAGAGAGTCGACTTTCGAGAGAAAGCGTAGTATACATTTTTTGAGCCTTATTTATCACATTTGCACGCTTATTATTAAGGATTAGTATTTTGTTTGCTTTTTTTTCATCTTTTGGTTTGCCTGGAAAAATAAAAGATGAGAGGGCAGAGATAGTTTGCTGATG